>CAUYOR010041996.1:0-22595 GCA_963573925.1 Callimico goeldii | reverse complement strand
CCAGCTAATTTTTTGTATTTTTAGTAGAGACGGGGTTTCACCATGTTGACCAGGATGGTCTCGATCTCTCGACCTCGTGATCCACCCGTCTCGGCCTCCCAAAGTGCTGGGATTACAGGCTTGAGCCACTGCGCCCGGCCGTAAATTTTAACTTTTTATCAATATGTATTTATATATTTGGGGGTACGTGTGATATTTTAATATATTCATATAATATGTAATGATCAAATTGGAGCAGTTGGGACACCTATCACGTTAAATATTCAGAGATAAGATTTTAAGGAGCATTTGTGCTGTCTTTACACCCATGTGCTAGCACTGTGGATCCACATTTGTCCATGGATTCAAATTATGTTGAGGAATAAAGACACCTGCTAAGCCCTAAGGAAATCAAATGATGACAAGAGAAACCAGGCTTAGAGAGTGGTCTGATCGCAGTGACGATCTGAGGCTACTTCTAAAGGAAAACAACTTTTAAGATCTTTTATTTTTTTGATGGAGTCTTGCACTGTTGCCCAAGCTGGAGTGCAATGGCAGAATCTCAGCTCACTGCAACTTCCGCCTCCAGGGTGCAAGCGATTCTCCTGCTTTAGCCTCCCAAGTACCTGGGATAACAGGCGCCCACCACTGTGCACCGCTAACGTTTTGTATTTTTAGTAGAGATGGGGTTTCACTACGTTGGCCAGGCTGGTCTCTAACTTCTGACCTCGTGATCTGCCCACCTCATCCTCCCAAAGTGCTGGGGTTACAGGGGTGAGATACTGTGCCTGGCCTAAGATATTTTTACAGTCATCTAACTTGGCTGTAATCCCAGCACTTTGGGAGGCCAAGATGGGCAGATCACCTGAAATCAGGAGTGGGACACCAGCCTGACCAACATGGTGAAAAACTGTCTCTACTAAAAGAAATACAAAAATTCTTCCTGGGGTCTTGAGCCATCAGCCTTTGAGCTGGAACGTCATCATCAGCTATCCTGATTCTCAAGCGTTCAGACTCAGACTGGAACTATACCACTGGTTTTTCTGGTCTCCAGCTGGCCGACTCACCCTGCAAATCTTAGGACTGCTCAGCCTCCGCGACTGTGTGAGCAAATTCTTTTTTACATGTTCGTTTCTTATTTCTCTGATTTTTTTATTTCCATAGGTTATTGGGGAACAGGTGGTGTTTGGTCACATGAGTAAGCTCTTTAGTGGTGATTTGGCAGATTTTGGTGCACCTATGACCTGAGCAGTGTACACTGGCTCCAGTTTGTAATCTTTTATCCTTCACCCCCTTTCCAGCCTTCCCCCAGAGTCCCCAAAGCCCATTGTGTCATTCTTATGCCTTTGCATCCTCATAGCTTAGTTCCTACTTACGAGTGAGAACATATGACGTTTGGTTTTCCATTCCTGAGTTACTTCACTTAGAATCGTAGCCTTTAATTTCATCTAGGCTGCTGTGAATGCCATTAATTCATTCCTTTTTATGGCTGAGTAGTATTCCTTTGTATATAGGCACCACAGTTTCTTTATCCACTCATTGATTAATGGGCATTTGGGTTGGTCCCATGTTTTTGCAATTGCAAATTGTCCTGCTATAAACATGTATGTGCAAGTATCTTTTTCATATAATGACTTCTTTTCCTCTGGATAGATACCCAGTGGAGGGATTTCTGGATCCCATAGTGGTTCTACTTTTAGTTCTTTAAGGAATCACCATGCTGTTTTCCATAGTGGTTGCACTAGTTTCCATTCCCACCAGCAGTGTAGAAGTTGTGTGAACAAATTCTTTAAAATAAATTTCTTTATAGATGCACATTCCTATTGGTTCTGTGTTTTTGTTTTGTTTCATGGAGGACCCTGACTAATAATACACTATTCAGCATTTACTTTTTCTTCCTAACAGCAACCTAGTCTCTTTTTTGGAAATTACCTCACCCATAATCTGTGCAGTCAATCACAGTGGGACTTCTGGTGCCTGAAATCCTATTACCAAGACTAAACTGGATGCTTTTTTCATTAGCTAATTGTAAAGGTAAAAATATTAGGCTGGGCATGGTGGCTCACGCCTGTAATCTCAGCACTTTGGGAAGCTGAGGTGGGCAGATCACGGGGTCAAGAGAGGGAGACCATCCTGGACAACATGGTGAAACCCCATCTCTACTAAAAATACAAACATTAGCCAGGTGTGGTGGCACGTGCCTGCAGTCCCAGCTACTTGGGAGGCTGAGGCAGGAGAATTGCTTGAACCCAGGAGGCAAAGGTTGCAGTGGGTTGAGACTGAGCTGCTGCACTCCAGCCTGGCAACAGAGTGAGACTCCGTCTCAAAAAAAAGGAAAAGAAAATAGTCACCTTTCTTTCTTCTTTTCCTAAGGAACTATGTGTTTGTTAGTCTGAAACTTTAGAAATCATTCCCATTTGGAGAGAGTAGAGAGTTTAGAATATGTTTCATCTGCCTTTTTAATTATATATATATTTGTTTTGTTATTATTATTTTATAGAGATAAGGTCTCACTGTGTTGCCTAGGCTGGTCTCGAACTCCTGAGTTCAAGTGATCCTCCCACTCCAGCTTCCCTACGTGTTAGGATTACAGGTGTGAGCCACCATGCCCGGCCTGCCTTTATAAATATTATTATATAATGTCTTATAGCCTAGACTGAAATTCTTTCCAGTGAATCTTGTGTCTTCTAGAAATGGAGTTTCCAGAACGCACTTGTTCAAGGATGCCGTCTCCTTGGTCTCGTTTTTCGTCCTGTGCTTTACAGACTCTCTCTGACTGGTTTCCAGCCCACCCCGATACCTGCCTGTGCTTTAGGTGTTTCCTGTGCTGTCTGGGATCCTGATCCACACCACTCGGATTTGGCCTCCTGAACTTCATCCCTGGCCCCACCCTAACCAGGAGGGATGTGTGGATATTTCTTTTATCCTTCTGCAACGATGACCTCTTGGAGAAAAACAAAGGAAGCAGGAAAGATAAACATTGCTTTATCCATTATGTGTCAAGCACTGTGCTGATGATTTACATTATCTTCATCCTTTAAACCAATACTGGAATAAGATGATATTAACCTTTAAAAAGATATCAAACATGCTCGGCTTTATTTCCCAACAAGTGTGAAATGATTAAGGTCCTATACCCTGATTAAGATATCAAGATTTATTAATCAATTTTTTTTAAAAAAATTCGCATTTATCTAGATTGAAATAAACTACAAAATTGACTTTCTTCACCAAAAATAACAGCAATATTTTCCATATTGCTGGATAAACCACAACACTTATTTTTGTAGGTTTTCCAGGTTTTGCTTATAAATCAAGATGAGGCAGTAGATAAGTCATGAAAAAAGAAAAAAAATGATAAATCAGTTGTCAGTATTCGTAGCCTCTGATTCTGTCTTAACCATGAAACAGAAGTGTTTGAGACATACCCGCTAAAAAGCTTAGGAAGATGTAGGCTCCACCGAGGAATTTAAACAGCAACAGCTAGATGTGGAACAACAGGCTCTCTCATTCAAACTTTAACTGTAATTTGTTCCTTTAGGTTCATTTGTGACAGAAAAATCTACACTGAAATCCTTGTCTGGTGAGCTCACAGGCTTCTCTTTGGTAATCACTTGTAACTGTCCAGTATAGATTTTTAACATACTTAAGACTCCTATTAGTCAAAGGTCAATTGTGGGCTTCACTATAACATTTTAAAAAATGTATTCCTTCCTCCCACGCCTCTTCAAAATATATTTCTTCAAAGAACTAATAATTCAACACCCAACAGGTAGAGATCCACAGTGATAATAAACGTTATGTCTAAAATGACTTAACTATAACAGTTCCAGAGTGCCACCAGCAGAGATCATGAGAAAGTGAAACATGTCACTTTCAATGTTCTCCTCTGGAAGAACAGATAGGTTTTCAAAGCATGAGAGATCAAGCAGGGGCATTTAAACAAGTAGATTATCAATGGCTAATGTATTCAATGGAGACCTATGGGCAAAGATATTAAGTGATTAAGTGGCCTACATACACGTTATGGCTTTTCTTCCAAATATCAAATATAAGAAAGGCTATTTTTAAGAGTCTCTTGAGTATTTTCCACGGTTTCTGAATTACCTGTGGGAAGCTCTGACTTACTTGTACAGAGTTTAATATATGTGTCCACCATTAAATCCAGACCATGTTTTATATTAAAATTTTTATTAAGCAAAGCCAAGTTACTCGACCTTGGGTGTGTCAGTGTTCCTCAAGTATGCTTTAAGGTGCTTTTGTCCATTTTCATACTGCTTTATTCTCAGCCTTCACAGGAAGAGTACACAGGACTTTCGGCAATGCATACACATTAGGAAAAACTTCATGTCAGGCAGGTGGAGGGCATCATAGATGGTGGATGGAAGCTCTATGTCTTTCCCCATTTCCATTTGATTCTCCAACAATGAAGCTTGACTGAGAGCATGTGGGGATTGGGTAACTCATATCTACACATGGCAGCATGGTGTTCCTCCGATGTACTGAATTTGAGTTGTCCCATGACTGAGGGTACCACGGATAAGTATTTAAGAGCTTTGAGGTGCTGTTCTGAGATTATATCTTTAAGTTTCTCAATAATGTGCTCCACTGCTGGGACATCTAGGTTTCTTTAGAGTAACTCTCAGAAGTTAGCTGAGATTCCAAGTTATCGTGGTGAGCTCTGTGAAATCTCCCAGGAAGTTTTATTTGAATATCAAGTTTGGTTGCCAAATTTTTGGCTTCCTCAAACCAAAATTCATGATAAATTTCAACATTTTCCATCATTTCATTGAGTGAAAGCAGGATTGCCCAGCTACTGGCTGCAAAGAAGACATCAGAGGTTTGCCCCTAGAGATTTTTCACAAAGTCTCTTGTAAAATATAGGATTTTTTTTTTTTTTTTTGAGATGGAGTCTCACTCTGTGGCCCAGGCTGGAGTGCAGTGGCACAATCTTGGTTCACTGCAGCCTCCGCCTACTGGGTTCAAGTGATTCTCCTGCCTTAGCCTCCCAAGTTGCTGGGACTACAGGCACACACCACAACGCTCAGCTAATCTTTTGTATTTTTAGTAGGGATGGGGTTTCACCACATTGATCAAGACGGTCTTGATCTCTTGACCTTGTGATCTACCTGCCTTGGCCTCCCAAAGCGCTGGGATTACAGGCATGAGCCACTGCACTGAGTCAAAATAGCACATTTTTGAGAACGATAATAGTAACACTGAAATCATAATCTGTTATTGCACCACAGAGTACAAATGCTCGGCCAGCTATCCAGTTATTCCACCTAATATTCGTGTCACTATTTATGCCACCTAAACATAAAACAGAGGCTTGCAGAAGCTCCACTAAAATTTCAAAAGCATCATGCCTGCCTGTCCACTGAGAATGGCAGATTTCCTTCAGTTCTTTACCCCTTTACTGTTCTGAAAAAGGACAGAAATTATACTGTCAAGTTCTAAAAGCAGTTGTGGCGATTGATGGAAAAAAGAACAAACTTCCTCGATTGTTTCTAATGTAACAGATACTCCCGTAACAGGTACTGATTTTACCAATCACATATATAAGGCACAGGAGTTGCAGAGTGTGTAGATAGCTTGGGGATATTTCTCTAAAAGGCTAGAAGCAACAACTTTGATTTTGGAAGAAAATTCACTAGACACAATGTAAGCCTGGCCATGACAATACTCCACATTTAATCCTCACTTCTCAGTTATAGTGTGAAATTTTACAGCCAAAATTTCTGCATCAGCTTCATAAGGCAGGAAGCCTA
Organism: Callimico goeldii; assembly: GCA_963573925.1. Classification (NCBI taxonomy): domain Eukaryota; kingdom Metazoa; phylum Chordata; class Mammalia; order Primates; family Cebidae; genus Callimico; species Callimico goeldii. Next base: position 16,845 of record CAUYOR010041996.1, on the reverse strand, counting down.
CCAATTCCCCTCTTAGGTTATGAGACTTGTCAACCTCACCAACACAGGCCGGTGCCCCTATAGCCAGTATATCGTCAGTGATACTGGAAAAGAAGTGTGAGTCTCTCATTCCATGAGAGTTTCTTCCCTACTACGGCTCTCACAACTCTCTGGCATCTGTTTCTGCCGTGTTTTTGAACAAAACAATGTGCTAACTGCTGCTGTCTCAAAGCACTAACTGAGGACCTCTTCACCAGAATTTATCCGGCATTCGAGCAGTGCTTCAACGTTATCTGGAGTAAAGAGACCTTCTGGGATTTCATCAGCCTCACGTCCCTTCCAGAGGTACGTTTTGCTTTCCCATCAGAATCCAGATTTCAAATAGAGATTTTAGGTATGCTTTGTTTTCCTTCTCTTCAAGGGTTAGAGGTAAGACGTCCTCATCTGGACCTTCACCCACTTCTTCACTGGAGTTCTGAGCCTTTCTGTTGTTGCTTTCTTTATGCTTTTGTTCCTGTTTGGAAGTTTCATCAACATTCTTTCATTCGTTTACTGTGTCTACTACATGGGTTGTTCAAATGACCGGTAAGCTCAGATACTGTTGGTATTGCATTATGGCGAAGAACTGTCCTATGAAGACTACTTCTACAGATTACAGACGTCTCAAAATGCCTGGCGCATAATCGATCATGTTTATTTAGCTGATCAGGTGTTTTATCTTCTAAGTCTGCTCTCCAACAGTTCAACCACTTCTGGCATCTGGACAGGTCCCGCGGCAACCTGAAGAAGGTCGGGGCAGGTTGCGTGCTCTTCCAAAGGTAGTTGCGAGCAGCGTTGAAGTTCAGAATCATGGCACGCCCGCCTCCTCGAGGTAATCAGCCCACCCCGTGGGGACCAGGGAGGGCAGCCATGCCTTCTGACGCAGGGGAGGGGCAGGCGGGCGAGAAGCCGCAGGGGCCAGGAGGGGCGCCACCGTCTGAGGCTGGCTGGGGACGCGGCTCCACAGTGCTCTGAGCGGCCGGGAGGACTTACTGCGCCACCGCTGCGGCTGGCGCCCCTCCTGCCTGCCGTGGACGCTGCCGCCTCCAATGCCTGTGAATCAATTTTTAAGTCAAGAAGTATTTATGTCTTCCCAGCCTCTAATGACCTGTTTGAAAATGAAGCTGCAAACACATTACACATTTCAGCTCCAGAAAAACTTGCAAAATATCTAAGGGCATGTGCAAGCTTTTCTTCTAATCCGATTTTTAAATGGAAGCATCTTTGATACATTATTTGATGCCTTTTAAAAAATGAGTTCTAGAGCACATTTTCAATAAAAATATACAAATATGTGGTTGTGCAGTAAAATGTATAAGATACCTATTTGTGTATGTGTGTGTATATAATACATGAATATAGTTCCTCTCTATTCTTTTTCTTTGAATTCTTCATTATTATGCACCGCTTCTTAAAATGGCATAGGGGATGGATTGTTAGCTTTGGCTGTTTCTGGCTGATGTTTTGGAGGGCTACTAAAATGTGCAAAGAGGTAGTCACAGACATCAGTAAACCAACTAGCTATTCAATGTGCTCTTTCAAATGTGTATTTAAGTACACAAAATCTTCTATGTGGAGACAATCAGTGCATGTAGGTAGACTAAATTCATACTAGCAGCCAAGACTTGCCTCTCTTGGTAGACAAAAATTATTCATAAACCATCATGTAAAGAGAAGTGAGCAGTTTACCAGGAGACCCAAGGGCACAGCTGCGAGTCCTAAGTAGCAATATCAAGTCTCACACTGCTCATTACGAAGAGGGAGGGTTTCTGCCTTCATTTATTTTAGGATGCAGCTTACATAAGGTTGCTGGCCATATTTCTGTTATTTTGATTCAAGCAGAAAATCCTGTGCAGATCCACAGAACACATTACTGTAACATCGCTAAGAGGAGAATTGGGTCAATGCAATTTAGAGGATCAAAATAGCTCTGTACTGTGAGAGTAGAAACTCTGGTTTCTTGGAGGGTAACTTTTTTTGATGGTCTCAAAGTTTTTTTTTAAAAAAGCCTTAAAACCAATTTTATTAAATAGAAACTTGAGAGATTTTTTATTCTATGCCGTAGAGCTCAGATGGTTTTAGGGTGGGGTGGGAGGCGGATGCCAAGGGCTTACTGGAGTGAACTGCAAGGAACTCCAAAACTTTTCTGTGCTTCTCCTGAATTACACTTGCTTTGTATCCGAGTCTTGTCTAGACCACGTTAAATGGAGTCATTAGGCTATTTAAATGTTTTATGTACTTGAACTCAAAAACTATTTTTTTTTTTTTTGAGATGGAGTTTTGCTCAAAACCAGTCTGTTACCCAGACTGGAGTGCAATGGCACGATCTCGGCTCACCGCAACCTCCGCCTCCTGGGTTTAAGCAATTCTCCTGCCTCAGCCTCCCAAGTAGCTGGGACTACAGGCGCGCACCACCATGCCCAGCTAATTTTTTGTATTTTTAGTAGAGACGGGGTTTCACCTTGTTGACCAGGATGGTCTCGATCTCTTGACCTCGTGATCCACCCGCCTTGGCCTCCCAAAGTGCTGGGATTACAGGTGTGAGCCACCGTGCCAGGCCATCACGTGTGTTTCACACACCAGCATCAGTTTACCTCCATCACTGCTGTGGGTAAATAAACCTCCTTTCCACCTAAAAACGCCCCGAGCCCTTTTCTGAAATCCCATAGTTATTCATCTTTAAAGGATTATTTGCCTCTGCAAAAGTTTTTGCCTTTTTGTTTTAACACTTAGAAATTAACATCTAGAGGCCAAAATTTAGAGGAAAATAGGGACAGCCTACGAGTAAGTTTCTAAGACGGCATGGTGGGCAGTTAACATGTGAAACAGTTACAAGGCAGAGCTGCTGGCAGGTGGGTACTGTTGAAGCTTGGAAGTAGAAATACTTCAGTTGTTTTCCACAACTCCCACTTGTTGGTAGAGGCAGGAGGCAGGGGGTAATTTGTCCTTCTGTTAGTTCTGTCCTTAGACCAGATACGATGAGATTGAAAGGTTGGCTCCTTTAAAAGAAATCTTTTTGAAAAAAAGTAGTTCCAGATTTCATGAGGGGATGCTGGTTAGAAGAGTTAAAGCACTAAAACTATGGCCCCTGGGATTGTTTTAACCATCAAATGCTTTCTGAAACTCACATAATTGATGCAGTTCCAATGATTTATTTAAATACCATCTGAGTGTGAGACTGGTGGTCAAAATCTTGGTGGTTAACTAATTTCATCAATTAAGACAGCCTTGTAAATAAGTACAAAGAGGAATTGGTGAGCCTCCAGAGACCCCTGGGCTCAGAATAAATGGAACTGACATCATTATTATGGGGAAGGAGCTTTTTGCAAATCTGAATTAGTGATTACCAATATGCTGAGAGACTAAGTGCGCCTAATGAGAAAATGCTGCTTGATTTTTAGCAGGTGCAGTTCAGTGTTAATTATTGATGTCAACATTCTGCTAGACGAAGAGCACCTATGTTCTAAGAGCAAAATGAGGACTCTCAGCAGAATGCCTTTAGCCTGTGCCTGTGGAGTGCAGATGACCAAAGTGATTTTGGTGTGTCACACTGAGCCGTTTCTGAAGGGAAAAGGAAATGGAAGTTCAGTGTGCGGGACAAAAAACCTCATATATATTTTGCTTTGCCTGCCCTCGCCCCAAGAAAAGGCAAACGGGAAGAGGACCACAGCTTTGGATATAGCATGCTGACGTAGTCCTCTCCCTTCTGGTTCTCTTGTGGAGAAAGAGGCTGTGGCTGGGGTGGCCTGGGAGGTGGGCCCACCAGTTGCAGAGGTGGTCAGCCTGGATAGATCAAGGGCTTTTCACAACAGCAGTAGAATGGAATATTCATTTTGGAGATGCCAGAAACTCTTAGAAATTCCATTGAGTCCCTGGGGCTTCTCGGGCTTGAAAAGACAGATCTCTCATCTCCTGGGAAGGAAGGTTCCTTTAGTTTCCTAAGGCATCATCTTTGCTAATGATGTGTTAAGCCAGTCCCCCGTCCTGTCCCATCCTGGGGTCATTGGAGCTCAAAGAGGCTCATTCCCACCTGTGGGCCTCCCCCTGGAGAGCTCCTGGCTGGCTGTGGCCCGCTCTTGCCCCAGAGAGTCCTTGTAGGGACCTGATCAGGGCAGACTTTGGGGAGCATGGTCCTGGTGTTGGGTTTTCCCTCTGATATTTTCTTTATTATCTACATAAACGTAAAGAAGTGTGCCTCTGGGTTGGGCACAGTGACATTGTAATCCCAGTGCTTCAGGAGGTTGAGGCAGGAGGATCATTTGAGGCCAGGAGCATAAGACCAGCTTAGGCAACATAGTGAGATCCCCATTTCTACAAAAAATTAACAATTAGCTGGGCGTGGTTATGCTCACCTGTAGTCCCAGCTACTCAAGAAGCTGGGTGGGAGGATCACTTGAGCCCAGGAGTTTGTGGCTGCAGTGAGCTGCTATTGTGCCTCTGCAGTCTAGTCTGGAGGACAGAGCAAGACTGTCAGAAAAAAAGAGGTACCTTTGAACAGTTTACTTGAGGGAACTATATTGTCATTTTTATTCCTCAGCACTTCCCAAAAAGGGAAGAGACCTAATTGAAACTCGGAGGGCCCGACATCTAACTGATCCATTACTCACTCCTGTCCATTTGCCACTTTATTTTATTTTATTTTTACTTTTTGAGATTGGAGTTTTGTTCTTGCTACCCAGGCTGGAGTACAACGCACGATCTTGGCTCTCTGCAACCTCCGCCTCTCGGGTTCAAGTGATTCTCCCGCCTCAGCCTCCCAAATAGCTGGGATTCCAGGCACGCACCACCATGCCCACCTAATTTTGTATTTTCAGTAGAGGTGGGATTTCACCATGTTGGTCATGCTGGTCTTGAACTCCTGACCTCAAGTGATCCACCCACCTTGGCCTCCCAGAGTGTTGGGATTACTGGCTTGAGCCACCCCACCTGGCCAATTTGCCACTTTATTTAATGAAGAAGCAAAATGTCAAGTTTTCCAAGATACATTTTTCCAGAAGGCAAAGACCTGAAAAGCTTATTCAAACAAATGTTTTTTATTTCCGCAATTTTTTTTCCTTTATAAATCTCCTCATGCCATAAACCGTGATTGCGCTTTGGTGGCCTGTCCATCTCATTCTTTCTACCTGTTTATGGATCAGGCACCTTGGCCCCCATCCCCTGCATTGCAGCTTGTTTAGAAATGGCATGCAAGTGTGGCCAATAGAGGGAGGACGGAAGACAAAAAAAAGCAAAACAAAGTCAAAGAGAATTATGAAATGGGACAGAAAGGTCATTTTCACTGAAATGACCAACAGAATTATTTGGTATTCTGCAGTTCAGTCTTGTTCATCAAAGAACCCATGCTGAGCCATCCTTAGGTGATTAAGAGTCAACTTATTATTTTTAAAGTATGTTAGCAAAGTCTTGCTGACTGTTATTCATACGTGATTAATATAATAGCAAAGCTGGACTTGCATCATAACTGTGTCTCTAATCATACTTATTCCTGTGCTTTTCCACCAGTCTTGAGCATGGGTAAGTTTTTTCAGCTCTCCGTGCCTCAGATCCCTGCCTTAAAATGAGAATATTGGGTAGATCATCCTGATCCTGTGACTTAATAACATAACCGTCACGTAGCATCAGCCAGATGCTTAAACAACAGCACAGATTTTTTATTTTTTTTTAATAAAAAGGTTACTTTTATGGCTAGATATTTCACAGAACTCGAGACAGTTATTGCAATTTAATGCAGAAAAGCAAGAAGCTGGCTGAGAAAATTAATAGACCACCTCAATTCTTACCCTCCTTCTTAGGTAATGATTCAGGCATAGGGGACTCTTAAAAACCATCTTTTATGCCAATTCAAAGTGCCTAAGAACATAGACCAAGAGAGACCTAACCAGGACGGCAGGCTCACTCAACATGACTGTGAAATTGGCACGGAAGCCCCCAGCACTGGGTATTATAGGGATTCAAATTCCCCTGGAGCCCCTCAGCAGAGAGCAAAGCATTATTAAGTGTGAAGCAAGTATATTTCAGATTTAAGAAAAGATGATTTTAAAACTTTTGTTGTAATCACTACTAAACTGACTGTTTTGAAGCACAGGTTAATTAGATTAACATTTTCTAGGTTAGTTACTCAGATGTCATTTTAAAGACTTTTTGATGCAAACGTTATACATTTGTTTAGGGGAGAAGTCATGACTAATGTACTTATCAGCATGTGTATTCTTTACTGAGATTTTTTTCAGCCAAGACATTTCGGCTTTAATCCCACACGAGGCAGTCTTTGATGACACGGGCCTGTGTTTGTATCAGCCAGCATTTATGAATCGCTCCACTGCGTTGCGACTTTCCAGGTGCCTCCCAGGGAACAAGCTGCTCAGTCCTTCCACAGCCCAAAGAGGCAGACACTGTTATTTTGCCCTTTTACATTTGAGGGCTGGCCCTACATCGACCTCATAGGTGGCACAACAGCCATTTGGACCCAGGTGGTTTTGCACCAAAATTTATGCACTTGCTAAACTGCTTTCTTCAAATGTGGTTCCACGTTTTATAAAAACACTGTCGCCGTTGAATGTGAAACATAGTGAAAGTAATGGCCACCCCCAAAGCATACAAAGATCTAGCCCAAGGTAGACTGTTGAGAGCGAAGTTGGGCATATGATACTGTTCTTCCAACTTCCCAGACCTTTGTGGGTTATAATGTTTATTCTATCTATCTATTTTTGAGACAGAGTCCCTGTATATTGCCCAGGCTGGAGTGCAGTGGTACGAACATGGCTCAATGCAGTCTTGACCTCCTGGGCTCAAGCAATCCTCTTGCCTCAGCCTCCTGTGTAGCTAGGACCACAGGTGCATGCCACCACATTTGGCTAATTTTTAAATTTTTCTGCAGAGACGGGGTCTCACTTTGTTGCCCAGGCTGGTCTTGAACTCCTAGGCTCAAGCAATCCTCCCACCTCGACCTCCCAAAGTGTTGGGGTTTCAGGCTTGAGACACTATGCCCAGCTGGTTATGAGGTTTTTAAATCGATTGTGGTAATATGTACACAACATAAATCTATCATTAGAATCTTTATCAAGTTTAGTAGGCATCAGTGACATTCACAGTGTTGGGTAGCCATCACCACTATTTTCAAAACTTTCATCTCTCCAAACAGAAACTTTGTACTCACAAAGCAGTTAAGGCCTCAAATTTCCCCTCCCACACTGCATGTGGTAACCTCTAACCTTCTTTTTGTCTTTATAAATTTGCCTACTCTGTGTACCTCTTATAAATGAAATCAGGTTATTTTCCCTTTTGAGTCTGGCTTATTTCACTTAACAATGGTCCATCCATATTGTAGCATACATCAAAACCTCATTCCTTTTTATGGCTGACATTTTGTTTATCCATTCACCTGCTGTTGATCACTTGGGTTGCTTCTGTCTTTTGGCTATTGTGAATAATGTAGCAACTGGTGTACAGGTATCTGTTCCAGTCCTTACTGCAGATTTCTCTGGGTATGTGCCTAAGAGTGGAATTTCAGGATCATATGGCATTTGTCTGTTTTGCTTTTTGGGGACGATCATGCCATTTTTAAAGAGCTAAGTTCAACCAGCATTGAATGTCCTGCTGCAGCCTCCTTTGTGAGCACCTACAAGCAATGGGCACTAAGAAAACAGCCTGGCATGTTGTGATTCACTTCCGACCTCCTCTGGAGAGATTCAGTGGTTGTTTATTGAGCAGACGGAAGAGTTTCTGCCGCTGGTCCTGAGGATCAGATCACCCGGCCCTGTTCACCTCCTGAAAAGCAAACTTCTTGTATCAATGTTGGAGTTGCAGCATTAACAGGTGTTTGGCTCCACATCTGCATGGTGGTGAGCAATAGCAAGTACCTCTGTCCTTGACATGCAAGCTTAGTCAGTGCTGCAAATGCATTCAGAAGGGATAGTTGCAAGTCCTCCAGGAGCCTGCTGAAAGTGGGTGGGGGGCTTGGATGGGAGAGTATGATTTTATGCTTTTTGTTTTTTTTTTTTGTTGTTGTTGCCCAGGGTGGAGTGTAGTGGCACTATCTCAGCTATCTGCAGCCTCTGTCTCCTGGGTTAAGACGATTCTCTTGCCTTAGCTTCCTGAGTAGCTGGGACTACAGGCACCTGCTACCATGCCTGACTAATTTTTATATTTTTAGTAGAGACGGGGTTTCACCATGTTGGTCAGGCTAGTCTCAAACTCCTGGCCTCAAATGATCTGGCCGCCTCAGCTTCCCAAAGTGCTGGGTGGGATTGCAGGCATGAGCCTCTGTGCCTAGCAAATTGTATGCATTTTAATGGCACCTCATCTGTTGAATGAATTGATCTGTTCATCGGGTGGGTGCCTGTGTAAAGGCCAGGATTACTAGGGATTGCTGTCTTCCTGGGTAAGTGGGGTGCTGATACTGGCAGGAGAAAGGCTTGGGAATATCTGTCTGATATAACATGGACACAGAGTTCTACCTGGCACAGAAGAAAACTTCCTGTTATCTTCTGGATGTTTATTCTGCTTGTTATCGGGCACCTGGGTATTTGGAAATGTCTGGATTTTTTTGAAATGTGTAAGGTAAATATCCAGGTGACAGCCTGGGTCTTTCACCTTTCACTTCGGTGTTTTGGTGTCAACAGACTAAATCTGCATTCTCAGTTGTCACCTGAAGGTAGCCTGGGATTTAATAGGTATTTTACAGGATGAAGGTAGCAGAAGAATTCTGGAAAAAAAAAAAAGCCTGTCCTGGCCACCTTGTATCTTTGTGTGAAGAGGGTGTGGAATGTTCGTGGAATCCCGTTTTCTTTCTCATTACACTTGGGAGATTAGGCCATTTCACTTCAATCTGCTTTGTTTCAATATTGAAATATTATTTAAAAAAAATCTTCAATGAACATAGTTTTGAAGCCCATGCTCTCCTATTATTCTGTTACTTGGCAGATGAAAATAATGATGAATTCCTCGAAGATTTGGCCATGAGCGGGAAGGAAAATAAAGAGTCGTGCTTGTGTTGGTCGGTGCAGGATTTCTTTTCTCTCTGACTTTTGTGGTTTGTTTTGCCAGATGCATTGGTTCTGCAGGGGGCAGCTGCTATGGAATGATTAGCTAAGGAGCTGTTACACTTTTTTGTTGTGTGTGTTGAAATTTGTTTGTTTGAAAAGTAGAAATGAGAAAAAAGTAAACAATACCCATAATCCCAATGCTTAATTGTGTAAAGTACATTGCTAACAATTTGATACATTTTTTAGCTATGTTTATAGTCAGGCTTATACCTTCTGTCCTATATGTTTCTTTAGGGTGGTAGACGTGTCTGCTTTTTCTTTTTTCCTTTTTTAATAAATTGGAATCATGAATGAACTGTTTTTCATTTTTCAATAACAGTTTAATGATACCTTACCAGGTCTGAACATAATACATCATTCTTTTTGTGACTATATACTACGGTGTTTGAATGAACTATCCGTTAGTTCATGTAGGATGAACCAGACATTCTTAATGTCTCTCTCCTTGATGGATTTCAGTTTTTTGCTCTTACAAGCAGTGCTTGAAGCTGCAGTTTTGTTCATGTGCCTTGAAGCAATTGTGCTATTTTCTGTGGGCTAGATTTCTAGAAGTAGAATTAACTGGGCCAGAAAAATGTGTGCTGCTAATTTTAATAGGTACCAGCACGTTATTTTACACAAAGGTTTTTCTCAATTTATGTTCCCGTTCTCAATTGGAATCTTTTCTTTCCCTACACATTCACCAAGTACTGAATAACATTGATCCTTCTAATTTTTGTTAATCAGCTGGTGAATAACAGTGTCTCATTATTGTTTTAATTTGCATTTCCCTGATCGTTAATGAGGTTAAGTATCTTTTCATATGTTTATTGGGTATTTATGTTCCCGTTCCCTCTTCTCTGGAAGCGAAGATGGTGTATGTGCATTTGGCCTAACTGGCAGAAGAATTGTAGCACTCAAAATCTGAGGAATTTAGAAACACACATTGTATATTTTATGTTGGAAGAGTCGTTTCTTCAGGTTTATGCTGAGACTCTGTATGGAAACAGAGTAATGGAAAAAAACCCCAATTTGTGCTTTTGTTTGCCATCTTTATAAAGTTACCATTGTAGTTTCTTAGCTGGCTGTTAAGAAACCACTGATCAATGCTAGGGTATCCCCTACAAAAGTGTCCAGCAGTTCCATTGTTGGTGGCTTCCAAGGAGATCCATTTGGAAAATGCTGTAGCTCATAAAATTTGGGATTGGTGATAGGTCAAGAAATGAAACACTGGAGCAATGGTGTAAGAAAATAAATATTAACAGCACTATGTGGGGCAATATTGATCTAATACCAAGATTTCTGGAAGGACAGAAACACCCTGTTTGGTAAATGTGCTTATCATTGTAAAAGCATTTTATAAACATTAACTTATTAATATTTTAGTGCATCTCCAGGAAGTCAATATTCAGGGAGCACGTGCTCTTGAAGAGAGATCTTGTATGGAATGCCCTGGTCCCAGTGAGAGACTCGAGCTGACCCTATCCCCTGGGGTTAAAAAAAAAGGGAGCAGCGAGCCAAGCTACATATGCCAAGATTTAATGTCTCAGCCCAGTCAGTCCATGACCCCTCCCTGTGCAGTTCAGGTTCAGCTCTGTTTGGAATACTCTGTGTGCCAAATCTGAATCCAGGCACAAGAAAGACATTGACAGTTTGAATGGGGTCCAGAGACAGGCACTAGCCATGATTAAGGGCTTATGGGCATGACATTTGAGCAGGAGCTCAAAGAACTGAATATTTACAGCAGGGATAAATGCTGGATTACATGGTTTGGTGACGTGGGGACCCATGGCTACATCCCTAAGTTACCTGCCACATGACTAGCTCCCCATAGGCAAAGAGGGAATCATTTCTGTTACCCCTGAGAGCTTGAGGTAAAGGGAAGGTCTTCTTTTGGGCCTGTGAGCCTTAAGTAGAATCAAGGAGCTTATACCTACGTGTCCTACGTTCTTAGTATAACGACGCCATTGTAGCACCTGGGAATCCAGGATTTAGGTAGGAATTCTCATTGCGTTGGAAGATTTAGCATCCATACCTCCTCCTCCTTCAGAAGACACATTCTGCATGGAAGGTGTCTCTCTCTTCTAAGGGGAGGCGTGCTAGCATCTTGTTCGGGTTCTGTCACAAGTCTATGGCTCAGCCAAGAGCAGACAGTGAATCTTTGATGTAGAATACAGACCCTCCACTGTTGAGCAGGTACCCTCAGATTCATTTTACTGCCTGACATTTTACCTGCAACAGTGAGGCTGCTAGACTCAGAAACAACCTTCCTAGTTGTCGGGGACTGCAGCAGCCGAGCAAAGTGACTGCCCCGGACTGTCTTAACTCACTGCTTGTGCTCTGTTAAGAAGGAGAGGCCAGCCTTCACCCCATTGATCCTTCCTAAGACTGTCAGCAACGAGCAGCAACCTGGTTTTAGAACTCAGCAGCGGTAGCTCCGCTCTGCAGTCACGGCTTGCGTGAAACTAACTGAATGGCTGACGTGAAAATCGTGGCGCTACAGTACGCTCCCCGCATCTCGGCTCCGTTGGCAGGCTAATCACTGGCACTGCTTTGCAAAGTGGACAGCTGCTCTGCCCTCCTGTTTTGATACCGGAGTGGTTACAAGATGGTTTTCTTTATTCTCTGCGTTCTTGAATCACTCATGTGCTTGCAAATGCTCGGCCCGTATTTGTTTTGTTACGTGATTATCCCGAAAACACTTGCAATGCCCAGGGCAGCTCAGAAGTTCAATTGAAATTCCTGAAATGATAGTGAAGGTTAGTAGGCCTTGACTGTTAATTTTTTCATTTCATTTCAATGGAGTGCCTTGTTCAAAATACCTAGAGAGAATGACTTGGATTCGGATAGAAGTATTAAAGCCTTGAACCCTGAAGATACTAGATGCTGCATTTTGTGGTGAGGAAAACTCACGTATGTTTGAAAATTTGAACCTATGGAAATATCTGAAAAGCAGTGGGAGAACATTAGAATGGTGTCTATTTGTGTATTGACAGAACCTTCGGTAGGAGTCACAATAGCTGATTTTCACATGTGCTACTTATCTTTGAAAAGTCTCAAGAAGTTTGTGAACGGACTGATACACAGCTTGAGTTGTGTAAGGATTCATTGTTCCCATATTTGGAATTCTCGGTATTTCTCTCAGGAATATGTCTATTCAGCCACAACGAGAGATGGGAAGGGCAGACCTGTTTCCGCCTGAAACTTCTTGAGACATCCAGACAACCTTTGAGAACGATGAGCTCCTTAGGAGAAATGAATTAGCTAAGGCAGCACAGAGGGCTTGGAGCAGTGCCTGGCATACAGTTAAGTGCTCACTAGTGTTAGTTCTAGATGGTTCTGTGATGCCCTAGAGACTGAGCGTTTCCAGTGGATGGGCAAACTGGTAGCTTGCCTGCCCATAGCCATTGTGTCCCATGGCTGGTGTTCAGACTCCCTGGCCACTTGGCCTCTCCTGGAGGAACCCTCAAGTCCACGATGGTAACAGACCCATGCTGTACACTGCTGAATACTCCTGCGGATCTGAGTGTGTCAATATCGGTTTCACAGGCATTCACTGGGATGATGATGATGGTTTTCATCTGTCACGATTCTTAGTGACAGTTTTCAGTCTAGATTTTACGTGATTCTTCTATACCTTCCTTGCCTCCTGCGGCTTCTTTTTAAATTGAGAAAGCACAGTACTTGGTGTTCTGTGCTAGGGCTCTTAAATAACCACCTTTGCTTTGATCTTTTCAGGTACGCAACCAGCACTGGAGCCTCATTATGGAAAGCGTGGTCCCGTCTGACAAGGGAAATTATACCTGCGTGGTGGAGAATGAGTACGGGTCCATCAATCACACGTACCACCTGGATGTTGTGGGTGAGTGTGGCTCTCCTCGCGTGGCGGCTGCACACCAGCCTGTTCTCTCTTGACTCGTTTGAAAGCGTGAACGTTAAGCCTTGCTTCTCCCAAAAGTTTCAGGAGAATCGGTTCATTCTTATTCTTTCTACTATCATTTTAGAAGGCTTCTTTTGCCATCAGACAACATTCTGTTTTCCAGGGAGCCAGGGTTTATGGGCTTCGCATGGGCCTCATGCTTTCCAAGTGTCATCTGAGTAAAGTGGATGTGATCTGACATTTTGGAAGCTGAGATTGCTCTGAAAATATAAACGGGGCAGGTGAAAAGGATACAGATGTGCTGTAGGAGACCTTTGGTTTTAAAAGAGAAGCATCCACAGGGCAACTGTAGAAGGCCAACTGAAGAGTCAAGGAAAAGGTCTGAGGACTGACCCTATAGCTGGCTGGAAAAACGTGCATGTTGAGGCCCCTTTATTTCCATCACAAGAAAGTCGTCAGACGGTACCAGTTCAGTGTCTGATCCTGGCAGCCATTTCCTCTGTGCAAAGGGAACCATGTATATGGGCTTATAAATACATTTTTGTCCAGTGCGCAGATAAGTAGGCCATTTTAATTAAACATTGAAGACCACCTAGCCTGTTGCCTTGGAAACTCAAATTTCTTACCAAGTTTTGCCTATGATGATGGCTTTGTTGTAACTTTGTCTTGGAGGATTGCTACTGTATGGAGCTATACCCAAGGCATGTTTCATCGTTGCGGGATCACAGGGTAAGATTCCTTACCTGTAGGGGCCGTCTCTGTCCTGACATGTGCCATGACTTTCACCCTGCCACCTTGAGCCCTTTCTTTTAGGTTTGCCCTCCTCTAAACAGACCCAGCTCAGTGCACACTCACGCTTTGCCGTAACGTGACTGTGGTAATTCTGCGAGCCCACACCACCCACTGTGCCTCAGTAAACAAAGTGTCTCCTACATCATTGCTGGTGTGTGTGTCCCTAGTGTCATCTCACATGTGGGTCTCCTTCCATAAAATATCTTTGAAGAGGGAGACCCCGTAGATATTGGAATTGCCCAAGAAGCCACTAAAAAGTAATCCAAAAGCTCGATTAACCAAATTGCAAAGATTTGGTTAATTAAAACTGTAGATTAACTGAAAAGCAAAATTATTTTGATTTTTTGTCAAGTTAAGTGGAATTAGATCTATAAGACACTCTGCCTTAGAAAGCATGGTGTAGTCCTTACTTCCATTTGCAAATAAGCAATTCAGGGAAAAAAGTGTTTATTTGAAGATTTGATTTCTGTTCTTCAGAAGCCTTTATGTGAAATTTGATAGGTCCTTGAAGAATGTTGATCCTGTAGATATTCATAAAGAGTGACTTTTAGAGTTCTCTTTCCCCATAGAGATATTTGTGGCATGCTTCTTAGTGAGAATTACTATGTTCAGATATTTCACAAAGCGAACAAAAAGAGAAGTGACATTCAGATATGAGAAGAAAATGGTTAACATTTATTTGGCATTGATATAAATCCATCAATCAAAGAGCAAATGACTTGGCATTTACCTGAGTCCTTGTGTATACGGAATGTGACATAAAACTATTTCTATTTAGGGAAAGAGAGTTAGATTTTGGGCTAAAAGTTCTAAAAACCTAATTTTGAAATTAAGTAATTTATTGTGGGAAACATAATTGAGCTATAGCAGTCTTTTGGGATCATAGCTTTGCATAGGTCTACAAATCATTCATTTAGCTGGGCTGGGGCCATTCCAGGCATCTTGGAGTCAGATCGCGGCCACTCCGGTCTGGGCTCTTGCTTACAGCGAGTTTTAGGTTGAGTGTTATGTAAAACATTGAAAAGCCCCTCACCCCACGTCCGCTTTGAGCTTTCTGGCAGCTCATCCCTGTGAAGCCCTGAAATCTCTCTTAGAGTTTAGGGTTGGGATTTGAATTGGGCTGCTGAATAATGGAATTGTGCTGTCTAATGTTAATCCCCTGGCAATCAGTCTTGTTGAAAAGAGCGTATGATTCAGTGGTGTAATGCAGAGGGAGCGTGGAGTGTATGGAGTAATGCAGAGAGAAGCCTGATTATGTCACAAATTTGGGAGATCGCCCAGCTAAACACGGGCCAATAATGACACAATGCTGGTTGGGAATATCCATTAAAGCTCAACTCCAATAATTTTCCAAGCCTTGAACCTTCTTTATAAATAGAAGCCAAAAGTCAGTGGAGTATAAGACATTTTCAGTAAAGATGGAAGTGTGAAATACTCTCATCTCTGCTCAAAACCCTAGTAATTGCTTTGCGAAGCACTAATAAAATGAGAATTGAGTCAGCTAAAGAGGCGCATGTAGACGTACAGGGTTGGCAGTCGTTCTGAACATCTCAGCAAGTAGAAACAAAAAGGATTCAGGCTTAAGCAAGGAATTTCTGGTAGCCCACAGGCCCAAATGTGATCCATTGCTGTGTGATAGCAGCTTTCCAGCCACCTCTCTGTTTCACAGAAAATCAGAAACCCTTTCCCAGTGAAAGCGAAGTCCTGTTCTTGCCCACATTCTTTGGAGTTTTATTTTTGTTGCTATGCTACATAGATTGTGGTTCAGATATTATGAAGCATCAAGATGGGTGAGATCTTTTTATTGAAATTCTTCCTTGGAAAGACATTCCCATAAGCACTTTAATGTAAAAGCCGTGTAATTTAAGTGACATTCTTGTGTTCTGGAATTAAACAGCAAGCCATTGTTGTGTGTAAGGGAAATGCTTTCATTTATGGGAGCGCTTTTAGGAGCCTGGCTTGATCCTCATTAAAATTGACACCATTACTTTTCAACTATTTACTGCAAGGGAAAATTAGTGTGACACTCCACATTTTGGTAATTGTGGCAATAACAAAATGGGCTCCCCTAAGATAGCTGGCTCCAGGAGGTGGCGGGTCTTCACCGTCGTTCATTGTTGAGTGGTACCAGAGCCCCGGATTCCGACTGGGGACCTGCCACCGTGAAGCTATAATGTTGCGATGACTCATTTCACTTCCTTGTGTCTGGAAGTGAAGGCACTGGCACTCATGAATGTTAGAATAAAAACACTTGTGCTGTGGAACAAATAGCAGGTTTGGCTGTGGCCACACCTGGGGCCCCTAGTGAACGGGGACAAATTATTTAGCTTTTTTAAGGCCCTGTTTTATCATCAGTAAAATCGAAATGACGATACTTACCTCATTCCTTTGATGGTTGTATTAGGTTTTCTAGGGCGACCTTAACAAATTACAGTAAACTAGTTGGCTTAAAACCAAATAAATCTATTCTCTTACAGTTCTGGAGCCTAAAAATCCAAAATTAAGGTGTTGGCACGTTCCATGCCCGTCCCCCAGCTTCTGGTAGCTGTCCTCAGCTTGCAGATGCACCAGTCCAATCTCTGTCTCCATCTTCACACAGTCATCTTCTCTTTGTGTATCTCAAAATCTCACACCTGTTACTGGATTTAGGGCCCATCCTAAATCCAGATGAGCTAACCTTGATATTTTTGACTTACTGACATTTGCAAAGACGTTTTTCTTCAAATAAGGCACATTTATAGTTTCCAGGGCTTAGGACATGGACTTACCTTCTTGAAGGTCACTGTTCAATTCACTACATTGGTTGTGGGGCATCAGTTGGGTTAGCAGATGAAAACATCAAATTGGCATATAGGTGGCTAGCAACAAATGCTGGTTTCCTCCCTTCCAAACCAGGATTCTTTTGAGGGTTAGAAGGGATCTTTAATAGCTTTTATTAGTCTCAATCAGAAGTCTTTTTTTTTTTTGAGACAGTTTCACTCTTGTTACCCAGGCTGGAGTGCAATGGCGCGATCTCGGCTCACTGCAACCTCCGCCTCCTGGGTTCAGGCAATTCTCCTGCCTCAGCCTCCTGAGTAGCTGGGACTACAGGCACGCGCCACCATGCCCAGATAATTTTTTATATTTTTAGTA
>CAUYOR010041994.1:0-51084 GCA_963573925.1 Callimico goeldii | reverse complement strand
AAATTACCAACTTTCAGATTAGGTCTCTTGAGTGGACGTCCAAGTTGTGAGTTCCCAGGGCCAAAGCAGCGGCGTTAAGACTGATGGTGCTTTTCTGCCCAGGATTCTCCTGTCTGACTTCCTTCTTGTGTCCGTAATAGGCGACTCTACCTTCCTGGAGCTCCAAACCTTGGTCCGAAGGGGAACCAGTCTCGTTTACTCTGCGCTGAGAACTGCTACGCCGAGGTGCCGGCACAAGCGCTGCGCCAGCCTCAGGAGTCGTGCTGGGGATCTGTGTAGCTCCTCCAAACCTCGGTCAGAAGGGGAGCCAGCCCCGTTTATTCTGCCCCAAGAGCTGCCGCGCCAAGGTGCTGGTGAAACCGCTGCGCCGGCCACAAGAGTCGCGCTGGCGACCTGTGTGGTTCCTCCACTGGGATTCTTCTGCTCCGTGAGCGACGAGAATTTGTCTGAAAGTGTGGCGTCCTCTAGCTCTCTGCACTTTCACTGAGAGCTGCAATCCCGAGATGTTAGCGATTGGCCATCTTGGATCATCCCCCGCCATCTTTTTTTTTTTTTTTTGGAAATAGATTTCTGCTATTGCTCTGTTGCCCAGGCTGGAGTGCAGTGACATGATCTCAGTAGCCTCTGCCTCTCAGACTTGAGCAAGCCTTCTGCCTCAGCTTCCTGAGTAACTGGGACTACAGAGACCCACTACGATGCCCACCTAATTTTATTTTTATTTTTATTTTTTTGAGACACAGTCTTACTCTGTTGCCCAGGCAGTGGTGCAATCTTGGCTCACTGCAACCTCCACCTCCCGGGTTCAAGTGATTTTCCCACCTCAGCCTGCTGAGTAGTTGGGATTACAGGCATCTGCCATCAGACCCAACTAATTGTTTTGTATTTTTGTAGAGACGGAGTTTCACCATATTGGCTAGGCTGGTCTCAAACTCCTGACCTCAGCTGAGCCACCCACCTTGGTCTCTGAAAGTGTTGGTATTACAGGCGTGAGCACCCGGTCTTTTGTATTTTTTTGTAGAAACGAGGTTTTGCCTTGTTGCCCAGCAAATTCCTGGGGTCAAGCAATTTGCCTACCCCCGCCTCTCAAAGTGCTGGGATTACAGGTGTGAGCCACTACCCCTGTCCCAAAAAACTATCTTTAATTAAAGAATACCCCTTGCTGTTAGCATAATTCTTGAGGAATCCTGCTAACCATCATGAAAGAAATGTCTAAGCAGAATCTTTTAGTTAGAAGGAAACTTAGTGACTTGGGCCACTGCTCTCTGTTTATAGTTAGGATAAAAGGATAACAGAGAAGGTGAGTGAGAAGGTTAGTGACTTCTGAGTGTCACACAGCAGTGGTGCGGGGGCATGTCTAGCTCATCAGTTCAGTGTTATCTCCATCGGATCTGGATGACTCCCTGCTCAGTCCCATAGAGACGATAGAGCAGAGTTGAAAGACGCTGATGCTCAAGCCCAATAAGTCAGCGGTAGACCCAGAGCTACCTAAATTCTTGACTTAAATCTTATTTTAAATTAACTCACTATTCATAGGCCAACAAGTATTTGTTGACTAGTTAGTATGGAAGGGATACTACCCCAATTATTACACATACAAAGATAAATAAAAGGCTATTTTTCTCTCCAAGAAGTGTGCAGGTTAATTTTCTAGATTAACTCATTACAGGTGTGACAAATACTGACATAATTATGGGTATGTAGTATATACATACATAAAACCAATGAGGCCACACAAAACATTGTTCATTTCATTTTTCTTTTCTTTTCTCTATCCTTCCTTCCTTCCTTCCTTCCTTCCTTCCTTCCTTCCTTCCATCCATCCATCCATCCATCTTATTCTCTCTGCACAGTGGGCAAGCAGTTTCTAGACTAGCCTTAGAAATGTCTGTATGCTGGTGAGCAATAATAATTGCACCAAACAATTAGAAAAGTAATGTTGATTGTCTTTTGTTCAGTTTATTCTTGTTTAATTAGGAAATGTGATCTGGTGAAAATTTTCTTAGCTTCTTAATGACATAAATACTTGCAGGAAGGTATGAGGGCATTTGGTCCTTCTTGCTACTGCTTCACATTTAAGCCTAGGGTAGAAATTTAGCCATAGTGATAGAGAAGTTTCTTTTTCTTTGTCAAGTTTATGAGCTTGAAATTATTAATGCTTTTCGATCTTCCCTTCCTTCCTTTCCTTCCTTTCTTCCACAGGGTCTTACTCTGTCACCCAGGCTGGAGTACCATGCTGTGACCATAGCCCACTGCAGCCTCTACTTCCCAGGCTCAAGAGGTCCTCCCGCCTCACCCTCCTGAATAGCTGGGACTACAGTTATGCACCACCATGCTTGGCTAAGTTTTTAAATTTTTTAAAGTCTCACTGTATTGCCCAGGCTGGTTGCAAACTCCTGGGCTTGAGCAGTCCTCCCGCCTAGGCCACCCAAAGTGCTGCGAGTATAGGAATGAGCCACTATGCCCAGTTTGTTTTTTTCTGATTTTAAACTTCATTCACTCCACAAATATTTAAATAGTTTGGTATGGTGCTAGACCAGGCATTGGAGATAGAGTGGCACATTGAATACACAGAGTCCCTACTTTCAAGAGGCTCCTTGTTGAAGTTTTGCTAAATATCTGTCTAGTGAAGGTGAATAGTACAGCTTAGGAGAAGCAAAATGCCAGACACCTCCATTAGAAAACCAGAAAATCTGGTCCTGACCTGGTGGGTGGCAGTCTTGCGAACTCTCGTAAAAGTGCCTGAGATCATGAGCTGATGAAAGCCTGTACAGTCTTACGTGTGAGTGTAATCACCAAGGATTACCACATTCCTGCCAGACAACAGTTACAACACGGATGTCTCATGGTAATGAGCAGAGCTGGAGCGCTGCTGCAGTGGGGTGTAGATACACGAAAGCTGAGCCAAACAGACAGAAAGGCGAGCTAATTACCAGAGAAGTCCGATTCTGTTTAGGGAGTCGTGTGTTTGGGGAATGAATGGAAGAAGTGACTGGTTCCTCCTTCCCTTCCGCTTGTTCTCAGTCCCTCTCCACTCAAGATGCTCACTCAGGATGCTCTCATTCTTTGCTGAGAACCATCTGGAGATGCACATACAGCTGGAATAAAGCTACTTGGGGTTAGCCTAGGACAGCAGACCAGTTTCATGGAAGACATTTTTTTTCTACAGATGGAGTAGTGGGGAGGAAGAGGGATGGTTTCAGGATGAAACTGTTCACCTCAGATCACCAGGCATTAGGTAGAGTCTCATGAGTGCGTAACCTAGATCCCTCACGTGCACAGTTCATGATAGGGTTCACTCCTATGAGAGTCTAATGCTGCCACTGATCTGATCTAACAGGAGGCGGAGCTCAGGCTTAATGCTCGCTTGCCAGCCGCTCACCTCCTGCTATGCTGCCCAGTTTCTAACAGGCCATGGACCAGTACCCATCCACAGCCTGGAGTTTGGGGATCCCTGGCCTAGGGGTTGTCATGAAACTCATTTCTCACTCAGGAATTGATCTGACTCCATGGAACCACCACAGATGTGTTAGCTGGTTGAGGGCTGACAGGACTTGAAAAAAATGAAGGATAATTAGAAAAATAGGGGGAAAGTGTGATGGATCCATTGGATGTCTACATTGAGCTACTAGCTACTCTAAAAGGCTTATAGAAAGGCCACCTTTCTGTAAGGAGGTAACATAGTTGACCAGAAAGGCTGTGTTTCTTTCTTTCCTAAACTGGTTAATCAAAGATTTCAGTGGGCCTTGCATAGGTAAAGAAATCAGGATGGAAAAGGGAGGAAGCAGGAATAAAGAAAAGAGTGAGAAACGGGTAGCTGGATGCAATAATCTCTCAATCCTCTAATCCCAGCACTTGGAGAGTGAGGCAGGCAGATCACTTGAGGTCAGGAGTTTCAGACCAGCCTGGCCAACATGGCAAACCCTGTCTCCACCAAAAATTAGCCAGGCATGGTGGCATACGCCTGTAATCCCAGATAATCAGGAGACTGAGGCAGGAGAGTCACTTGAATCTGGCAAGCAGAGGTTGCAGTGAGTGGAGATTGTGCCATTGCACTCCAGCCTGGGTGACAGAGTGAGACTCTTTCTTAAAAAAATAAAAAAGAGAAAGCAGTGAGTGATATGGGCTACTTATAAGTGAGGAGTGCACGTGTGTCTGTCTTTTGTGGAATCTGATCTTCTCTGAAGTCACACCTCACATCTGGCGAGGAGTTGACTTAAGGGGATATTCTATTTTAGTCTGTAGCCTTCCTGTTTGGTGTGTGGGTTTGTTCTAAGTCATCACCAGTGGAAGGATAAGTTAGTATTGGTCTATTTGTCTTTCATGTTCTCTCTTTCCAGGCTTCCTGTGGAGCCCTTTATAATATTTATTTCAAAGTTGCTTATTATTATTATTATTATTTTTTGACAGGATCTGTTGCCCAGGCTGGAGTACAGTGGCATGAACATGGTTCACTGTAGCCTCAATCTCCTGTGCTGAAGCAATCCTTCCATCTCAGCCTCCCGAGTAGCTGGGACTACAGGTGTACGCCATCATGCCTGGCTAATTTTAAAATTATTTGTAGAGATGGAATTTTGCCATGTTGCCCAAGCTTGTCTCTAACTCCTGGGCTCAGGCAGTCCTCCACCTTGGGCTTCCAACGTGCTGGAACTACAGGCATGAGCCACCATGCGTGGCCCAAAATGGCTATTGTGATAAATCAAAATGGTCAAATCTCAGCAGTTGCATAGGATTCAACCTAGTAATTCAACCACAGTCATTATCACCGTCTCTTCTTGTAGCTGCTCCTTAAATATTGAGTTTACAGCCTTAGCTACCATTTATTAGTATCCACTGAGTGCCATGTACTTCACACGTGACAACTCTGCAAGGAAGTCGTGACGCCTGTTTTGCCAGAGAAGATTACATGAGCTAGGGCTGGGATCCAACTCAGAACCCTTTGGTTCAAGCATGGAACCTTCTTTATGCTACTGTAGCCCACTCGCTGCCTTTGTTGCCTCAAATTTTCTCCTTGATTCCCTTCCTTTATATTTCTGGCAGAAGTAAATGAGTCGTTGGCTGGACAGATGAAAGGGATTTTGATGGACCACCAAACCACTTCACTTGAGGGTTTACAGGTTTCAGAGTATAGGCCGATTATCTTTACAAGTGTTGTCTGGTACTTAATTACCCTCTGTAATTAAATCATCCACAGCAGGCCCCTTTTGTCTTAGCCAAATTATACTTTAAATTCTGGAGAAGAAAGGTGCTCTAACATTTGGGCCAAAACATTAGGAAACACCCGTCTTCACTGTATTTCCACTTTGGCCTGGTCTTCTTTCTAGGCTGTAAGGCAGAACTGAATATTTTCCTTAAAACCTCTTGGAGATTTTGTTTTTTCTTATGCTCTGCCCTCCCTCCCCAGCTTTTTTTTCTTCATTCTCTAGAAGTCTAACATGTTTGATTCCTACTCTGTCTCTAGACATACACCTGGAGAGAATAATGTTTCCATTACAGAATTCCTTCTCAGGACTTCTTGGGAAATATATGTGTTTTTCCAGATCTCTAGAAAAATTACTTATGAGGTAAATGGGAAAAGTGTTATAATTCTCCTGTGAGAATTGTATGAGTCAATGCAAAGACAGTAGAAGGAATCCAGTGATGTCAAGTTGAAAGCAAGAACAGGAAAAGCTGACTTGGAGAGTTAAGGGTAAGATCCACCTTTTTCAGAGCCAGCACAGGATAGGAGCATGTGGGAGAGAATGGGTCATGATTTCTTCTTGCCATTGCCATGTTAAAAATGTGTCTTTGTGGCCCAGTCTGCTACTACCATCGATGTATCATCCTTGCAAATAAAATAAGCTTATATACATAGCATACTGCATACATATCCTATGCTTGGTATTACAAGAAGTAAGTTTTGGAAGTAAACTGAGTCTTTAAATTGGCAACTTCAACATGTGATTCTGTGTAGTACGGTTAATTTGCTTGTAGATCCGAATGTAGGTTATTGCAGTGGTCAACAAAGTCTCTTTCTAAAGGGCCAGATAGTAAATATGTTAGGTTTTGCAAACCATACAGATTCCGTTATAACTATCAATTCTACCATTTCAGTATGAAAGCCGCCATAGACTATACGTAAAATGAACAAGTATGCTGTTCCAATAAAACTTTTATTTACAAAGCCAGACTGTGTGCTGGATTTTGCTTGCTACTGGCATAACATCCAATATGTTCACTGGCATTTTCCAGGATCTTAGTATTTGCTATAGGCTACAATGTATTGTAACTACTACTAAGTGTGATGTTTCCTATTTAACAATGTTTTTGAATATCCATAATAATGAGTAAACAATGGAAGTATTTTAAGAACAGTATATTCTGGAGAAATTCCTGGAAATTCTCATTTCTCATGGTCATTCACATTTTTTTTTAATGTATAATTTGGGAATAGAATAACCTCAATTTTGTTGTTAGGATTATGTCAGACAATGCAAGTAATGTGGTTAGCAGTTTTAGAGCTAAAAGCTCACTAAATGATAGCTGCTATAATTAGTAACTCTCAAAGGTGAAGAGTATTTATCCCATCTCATGGAAAAGGAAACTGAAACTGAGTTTAAATGAGTTGTGGAGGTCACATTTAATAGGCTGGAAAACTGAGTTGGGCTGGTTAGGTCCATGTTCCTGCCACCATATCCTGCTTTCTGAAGTAGTTCTGGTTAATGGCAGTTCCACAGCAAGATACACCATAGTTTATTTGGTTTATGGGCTGGGTGAACAGACAGGGAGAATATGGAATGGTTCTTGAAAGAGCAAGGACTTGCAATGTTTAGAAACCACAGTTTCTAGAAGCAAAGGATATGGTTGTATCTAAAGAGCTGAGAAAACTTGTCTTGACTTTTTTTTTCTTCCTGTGTGGACTGCCAAGAGCTTGTTTGATTTTAAGTGCTTTTTATGCCTGCCTGTTACTCAGGTCTCATCATATTGCAACAACTTTTAAGAAAACTATGCCTATTCTTTTAAACTGGATTACAGAAAACTATACTGTAATGTTAAATGCTCGAAATTAGAGTCAGAAAATTTGATTCGATTTTTCTTCCCCTTCACAGTCATCCTCCAGCCCCTGCACGGGGATGTGCCTTTGACCCTTATGAGTCAGACTTTTACACAGTTTGATTAGCTGCCAAGGATTGAAACTCCATTGCCAGATAAGTTGACTAAATTTTTGGGAAAAAACTCAGCTCAATGAACAGTTTTTGAAAAGCTGCTAGAGTTTATTATATAGATATTTATTTTATAACACTGATTTTTTTATTACTTTTTTTTTTTTTTGAGGCAGAGTCTCCCTCTGTTGCGCAGGCTAGAGTGCAGTGGTGCTGATCTTGGCTCACTGCAACCTCCACCTTCCAAGTTCAAATGATTCTCGTGCCCCAGACTCCTGAGTAGTTGGGGTTACATGTGCCTGCCACCATGGCCGGCGAATTTTTTATTTTTAGTAGAGACAGGGTTTCACCATGTCAGCCAGGCTGCTCTTGAACTCCTGACTTTAGGTGATCTGCCCACATCAGCCTCCCAAAGTGTTAGGATTACAGGTGTGAGCCACTGCGCCTGAACAATAGCACTGAATTTAATTTGTGCGTATATCTTTTTAGGGAGATTGTTTTTATATTTGCAATCTCTCTTGGGGTTTTGAACAAACACAGCAGTTTTTTGCTACCTTTTAGGCCTGCCAAACTTGCCTATCGATATGAAGGGTATTTTTGGGGAGATGGGTACCAAGTAGAACATTCGAAGTGTTAAGTGTCCAGCTCGACTGAAGGGTATTTGTGGGGAGATGTAGAACATTTGAAGCATTAAGTATCCAGCTCAACATGTTATTTCCCATTTTACCAACCTGGTCTTTCTCGTAATACACCACAGTTTTGATTTCAGTCCATGGTTTAGTTGAGAGCCCAGTGAATTTTAAAACAAATGTTAAATTATATTTAACTTGGAGATTTAATTTTTATCCAGTTAACTCTTGTGCACCAAGTATGTGCTAAGTATCGTGAAAGAGAGCTAAAAACTGAAGAATAGTATGTGATTTTTACCTAGTTTTAAATTGGTTTTGACAAACCCTGTGCATGGCAGAGAATTAAGTGCTAGGTTGAGTCATATAGAATATAAATACCAGAGTAATTAGATCTGGGAAATATAAGAATCTTTAGAGAAGATGGACAGAGGCAGGAGAACCCAAACACTGTCTTAAAGGATGAGAAGGTATTTTGTGTGGTGAAGATGACAGGGCTGGGATATTGGATGGCAAGTTAGAAGCACCTTCATAATGAGAAAAAAAAAGTCTCTGATTTTTAAAGAGAATCAGAAATATATGTACCAGTGTTTATTTTTCGGCTTATCTAAACCTCTTCTTGCCCACCAATACAGTAACTCTCACTTAAAGACATGGTTGACCGTAGGCAGGACAGCTGAACACTGGCCTTCTCTTAAAATGTAGTTAGTTTTTGGCAGAGGGGAGAGCAGCTTTAGTGCAAATCTGCCAAATTTCCCTGGCCCCAGCATCTTGGAAAATACCAGTTTTTCAACAGTTTATTCTGAAAGTCAAAGGTTTGTGGGTGCCGCTCAGCTGAGGAGTTTGTTTTTAAGGATGCCCACTTTAGAAATGCCTTTTTGCTCTTTAACTTTGCTAAGTGATTGCTGAAAAAGACAAATTTCTGGTTAACCTCTCTATGGAGGATAGTTGTACATGTTTTATTCTTACTGTGCCTACTATATATCTAGATTTTCTTTTCAAATAGATTGTGAACCTCAATTTAAGCTGAAGTGAGGAATGGTTTGATAGTATCTGTAAAACGTTTCCCTTGAATTCCAAGGTGGATGGAAAGATTTTTCCCCATAATTATTGCAGAGTGATACATTTGGGGTTTGTTTTCTGCTTAGATTTATTTACATGAAGGTCTTCTTGGCAAAATGTTCTTTGAGGTTAAAAAAAGGTGCTGTTTTCTGAAGGCAGTAAGTTCTTCAGTATTTTGTGTTACTTAACAATTTGAATGGGAAAGTTTGGTTCTAATAAAAATTTCCTCTTCCTTTCACAAATGTTGATGTTTTTCAAGTCTTCCTAAAGGAAAAGGGAGCCTGGGTGGGTTTTTGTTTTATATTAGTTATCTAGAGCTCCCCTCCTCTTCCCTTCTGCTTTGTGCTCTTTCCCCACCATTGTTTTATGAGCCTTTGAACCAGATCTGTCTATGCCAGAGATTGTTGCTTGAAAATAGACCAAAATCAGATTGAGTGGATGTACAAGCAACTGATTACTCTGGTATACTAGATGCCTCTAAGAGGGGCCAGGGATCTTGGAAAGGGAGGAAACCTTTTCATTCTATAGTTTGTACTGCTCAGACTTTTTTTAAAAAAACTAAATGCGGCCGGGCGCGGTGGCTCAAACCTGTGATCCCAGCACTTTGGGAGGCCGAGACGGGTGGATCATGAGGTCGAGAGATCGAGACCATCCTGGTCAACATGGTGAAACCCCGTCTCTACTAAAAATACAAAAAATTAGCTGGACATGGTGGCGCGTGCCTGTAATCCCAGCTACTCGGGAGGCTGAGGCAGGAGAATTGCCTGAACCCAGGAGGGGGAGGTTGCAGTGAGCCGAGATCGCGCCATTGCACTCCAGCCTGGGTAACAAGAGCGAAACTCCGTCTCAAAAAAAAAAAAAAAAACTAGTTGAACTGAATTGGATTTGGACTTTTGGAAAAGGTCTGGAGACAAACATGGCTGACTTTGTTTTTTACTTTTATTTTTTGAGACTGAATCTCGCTCTGTAACCCAGGCTGGAGGGCAGAGGTGTGACCTCGGCTCACTGTAGCCTCTGCCTCCCTCCCAGGTTCAAGTGATTCTCCTGCCTCAGCCTCCTGAATAGCTAGGATTACAGGTGCCCTCCACCATGTCCAGATAATTTTTGCACTTTTAGTAGAGATGGGGTTTTGCCATGTTGACCAGGTTGGTTTTGAACTCCTGGACTCAAGTGATCTGCCTGCCTTAGCCTCCCAAAGTGCTGGGATGACAGGTGTCAGCCACTGCACCTGGCCAAACATGGCTGACTTTGATTCTTGGTTCCATCACCTACTATGTGACCTTGAGCACATAGTTGAATCTCTTTAAGGCTTAGTTGCCTCACTTGCAAAACGAATGTAAGAGTTGTAAGCCCCTCATGCACTGCTCCAGTGAGTGCTTGCACTGCATGTCATAAAATGTGCTGGGTCCTGGTGCACAATTAGGGCTTTTACTGTTGCTATCACAATGTTTCTACAACTAGTCTGGAAACACCTTGGGCAAAGGAGTAAGGTCCTGAAGGATATTCATCCTTCAACCCACTTCCCATCCATCATTTACCCACCCACATATCTATCCATCATCCATCCATCATCCATCTATCCACCCACTCATCCATTCATCCACCTATCCATCCATCCATCTATCCACTCATCCATCCATCCACCCATCCATCATCCATCCATCACTCATCCATCCATCCACCCATCCATCTACCCATCCATCCATCATCCATTCATCCATCCACCCATCCATCACTCATCCATCCATCCACCCATCCATCCACCTATCCATCCACTCATCCATCCATCTATCCATCCACTCACTCATCCATCCATCCATCCACCTATCCACTCATCCATCTATCAACCATCCATCCATCATCCATCCATCCACCCATCCATCATCCAACAACCAACCATCACTCATCCATCAATCCATTCATCCACCTATCCATCCACTCATCCATCCATCCATCCACCCATCCATCCATCTATCCATCCACTCATCCATCCATCCATCCACCTATCCATCTATCCACTCATCCATCCATCAACCATCCATCCATCCACCCATCCATCATCCATCCATCACTCATCCATCCATCCATCCATCCATCCACCTATCCATCCACTCATCCATCCATCCATCCACCCACCCACCTATCCACTCATCTGCCTATCCAGCAGTCCACTCATCTGTTCACCCATCTACCCATATATCTACTCATCCATCCATATATCAATGTATCCACCTATCCACCCATCCATTCACCCAGCATGTGTCTATCCATCTATCCACCCATCCATCAATCCACCAAATCCATCCACCTACTCATCCATCATCCATCTATCCATCCACCCAGCCACCCACCCACTAGTCCACTCATCTATTCATCTGCCCATCTACCCATGTATCTACTCATCCACCCATATATCAATTTATGTCTATCTGCCCATCCATTTACCACCACCTGTCCATCCATCAATCCCCCCATCCCCCCATCCACCCACCCACATATCCATTTATCCTTCTCCATCCACCCACCCATCTGATACTCACATAGTGCCTTGAGTTAGGCATGGTTCTAAGGATGGTTCCTACTAATCCTCACTCTGACAGAGTCCTGCTCCCCACTGTACCCCCCTCATCCAGAGCATAATGGAGCCTATGATGAAATATCTCTTGTGATTGTTACCTAATGGGGTAAAAAAAGGAGACTATGTGGGGTCCTCAGACCTAATCACGGGAGTCTTTTACAGGCAGAGTTTTCTCCACTGGTGGCAGAAGTGGAGGTCAGAGAGACTCCAGGCTGAGAAGGATTTGAAGCGCCAGGGCTGACTTCAGACAGAGGGGACAATGTGCATGATTGGAGAGCAGGACCTGGGAGCTGACAATGAGTCTTGCCAGCACTAGCAAGGACGGGGATGATGGTTCCCACAGATCTGAATTCTGCTGGCAAACTGAATGAGCTAGGGAGTGGGTTCCCTCCCAGAGCCTGTAAGAAGAGCCTGGCCGCTGACTCCTTAATACAAGGCCTGGAGACCCAGAGTGCAGACCCCAGCTGAGCCTGCCCTGACTTTTGATCTACAAAATTTCGAGCTCATAAACCTGTTTCAAGCTGCAAAATATGTGGTGATTTGTTACATGGCAATAGAAAAACAGATGCACGCCTCCCACAGCCTCCCACTGCCTGTGGGGACCAGGGCTACAGGCACACAGGTGGGCCAAACAACCCCTGCCCTCACTTTGCTGCTGGATTAGAAGACGAAAGTCAATAAAATCCGGTGGTGCCTTTTAGGACCTCCCTGCTCACTCCTTTTGAGACTCTCTTGCTTTGTGACCACTGGCTCGTCCACCTGGCCCAGCCCCTGCCTCCCCTTGGTGGGTTCCTGGGACCTCAGCCTGGATGGGCGAGGTCCTCTTTGCACCATTATCTCAGGTCTCTCTATTAGCTTTCCTCACACTGTTTCCTGAAGCCCGGGTGTGCTGCATGATGTCAAAATCTGGTCTTTGAGAAAGCACGGCGCCGTGGTGAACTCGCTAGGGAAGTGCTTTTGCATTTCGAGCCTCATCGGGGGCTTCACTGTGCGGGGCCGGAGGACGCAGCATCCGCCAAGCTTACCTTCCATGGAAGCATAGCTCCCCAGGCGCCTGGCCGCCCTCTGAGAACAGACTCTGTAGGCACAGGCTGCAAGATGCTAAAACTGCCCAGGTCTCCTTTGCTTCTCCAGATAGCTGCTGCTTCCACATCCCCCACTCACACTCATTCTACACTGGTTATCAACCTACGGTTTTCACAGACAATGGGACCCACAGGTGTCCTGGGACGTACACTGCATTCTAAGTGGCTGTTTGCCACAGATCACCACTGTCCGCTCTTTGGAATAGTTTTTCTCTACTACTGGAATGTTAGACATGTAGTCGATGTCCACTAAATATTTCTTTTTTTTTTTTTTTTTTTTTTGAGACGGAGTTTCGCTCTTGTTACCCAGGCTGGCAAATCTCGGCTCACCGCAACCTCTGCCTCCTGGGTTCAGGCAATTCTCCTGCCTCAGCCTCCTGAGTAGCCGGGATTACAGGCACGTGCCACCGTGCCCAGCTAATTTTTTGTATTTTTAGTAGAGACGGGGGTTTCACCATGTTGACCAGGATGGTCTTGATCTCTTGACCTCGTGATCCACCCGCCTCGGCCTCCCAAAGTGCTGGGATTACAGGCGTGAGCCACTGCGCCCGGCCACACTAAATATTTCTGAGTAAAGACGACTGTTAAACTTCATGAATCCAACCTGTTTTTCTGTTTCTCAGTTCAAAATGTGCTGCGGTCAGTGATATGAACCATCCATCACACCTCTATTAGCAGTCAGCCTTTGGCCGATGAAGGCCAGTGCTCTCGCAGTACTGAGATGAGAAGTGTACGGTCCACGCAGAGCTGTCTGTTCACTGTCTTGACAGCAACAAGGCAACCCCACAGACGACGCTGACGTCACACTCACACTGCAGGTGGAGAGGGAGGACCATGAGGCTGACTTACTTTCATACAAATTAAATACACGGGACCTATGTCTATAATAACATGTCCCCAAGAAAAAAATACTCTACAGAAAGCAAATGGCCATCATATTGAGGGAGAACCTTTCAGAATAAGCACATTGCCATGAAAGACCCTCCTGCAAGCATTACTGCTTAAGAATTCTTTCAAACTTGATGGACTCTAAAGTTTTTTTGGGTAAGGAAACACCCCCTACAATCATTCTGCTGACTGAGAACTTGCTAGGCCGGCCTCCTTCTTCTCATACAACTGGCAGTTCTTGTGTCAAATTGGAGGAAAAGAGAAAGGAAGAGGAGATGAGACATCACTGGTCACATTTTGGAGGACTGGGCTGAGCAAGTGGCCAGATTTGATCCCCCAGTGAGATCGGGAGTGTGGCCAGGTTTGGGGACGGAGACTGGCCAGAGCCACAGAGAGGTGACTGGAGGGGCTGTTTTTGGGCATCCTCAGCATGGCCAGCAGCTCTCCTCTTGAGCGTCCCTGAACAGGATCTGGGGGCTGATTCTGGAGAACCGTGCAGGGAAGGCGGGGAAATGAATCAACAGTGGAGAGTTCCACCTTCCAAGCCGGTCGATTTTGTGACTGAGCAGGTAATTCAAACCTCAGTATTTTATTGGAGTTCTCCTTTTCTCTTCTGTCCTCCGGCTTGCAGCATGGGAGGAGGAGGAAGCGCGTGCAGTCTCTCCGATGAAGCTGCTCTGTGCAGCGGAGGCGCCTGGAGTACGTCGCTGCTGAGTGACAGCAGGGCGGCACCAAATGCTGGCGATGGAGATGTGTCCACACGCGGAAAGCAGGTGACAGGCCTCTCGAGGTCTGCGGCGTGTTCCCCAATTACACAGAAATACATCATTGTGAAATAAATAGCACCTCTGCCTCTCAGGGTATTTCCATGCAAATGCACAGTCACAGTACGGAATAAGGTAATCAATATTAAAAATCCAACCGACACAGCAAATCAAATCCTCGAAAGGCTTCTCATAAATAATGGCTTCAGTCAGTTCCAGGCCCGTGATTTTAGTAGCCAGCGACTACTAAGTTAGAAGACTTCTCAATGCATCTGCAAATGATCAATACATTGAAAGACTAATCACATCCACGTGCGATCTGCATAGACATTAAGAGTTTGTGCCAGAAGTCTTAAAGTGGTGAGGAACAACAGCTCAGTTTAAAAGAAAAGAAATGTGTGGCAAATAACAGAAGATGGGGGCAAGTTCTGCAATAGTTCAGACACGTAAGGCAGGCTGGCCACTGTGAACTGGCAGTCCTGGGTTCCAGGTCGCAAAGACCTTTCTGCTGCACCTTCATATTTGGTCCTCCGCTACACAGAGAGCGCACGTTACTAACCAGAGTTTACACCTGAGGGACCTAGTAGCAGTGGCCCTTACTCAACAGATGCTGAGAGTAGAAAGGCACATCTGTGCACTGCCATATTTGGTGTTTCTTTGCTGTCCTGCCACAAATGGCTGCTGGGAATGACACGAGCCTAAGCCTGCAGACCTGTGACTGTGTCTGTTCCCCTCTCTCCTACATTCCCAGCACCTAACCCCAGGCTTGGCATCAAGTATATGGGTGCGTACATGCGTGTGTGTGGGTGTGTGTGTGTGTGTGTGGATGTACGTGTATGTGTGAATGGACATAGATTACACATGTATGCATCTCGCTTGCTTGATGCAAGAATGACTCATCAATTAATTAATACAATGTGTGCTCCTGTTTGCTTTTTATGTAGTGTTTTAAAGCCTAAGAAAGTTGAAGAGTGACCAGAGTCTCTGCTTTGTATTCTGTGCTGGGCAGAACACGATGTCACTGGTTAGGATGGAGGTTTGAATCCTCAGTGAGAGGCATCTGCAGACCATGCCTCGGGGCCCAACCTGGCCCATCTGTTTTTGTACAGCTGGAAAGGTGAGGATATTTTTTTAACCTATCCAACAGTTAAAAAAGAAAAACAGTATTTTGTGACACATGAAAGGCACAGTTCATTCGGTCTTCGGTGTCCATAAAGGTTCGCTGAAACACAGTCACAGTCATTTGCTGATGAAAGTGTCTCTGGCTGCTTTTGTGCATTGATGGCAGGTACGCAGGCAGAGGCTCCACAGAGACTGTGTGGGTGGCCTGAAAACCTAAAAGGCTACTGTCTGGCCCTTCTGTGATCGATAAGGTCATTTAAAGCTCTGAGAACAGGCAGGCATGATTCACTGGTGCTGCCCTGATAGGACAGAGCACTGAGAGTGAACACAAGTCAGTTCAGAAGTCAGATTTCTGTGAGCCTCTAGGTGCAGGAAGCCAGGGTGAGGTACCACCATGCGCTGCTGAAGCTCTGTGGCTAGACAGGTAAGGCCAAGTTAAAAATGCATTCAGTTTTACTTTCATGAAGGAAATGGACAGTAATTATTTTAAACCAGAGGATGAATGTAAGTGGTGGAAGAAGTCAGCCCTGTGGGAATATTCATGTTTAATTCACACCCAAAAGCCACCCTAGAACACAGCAGGCACGCAGGGGAGGGGGAACAGGACCCCATATGCCAGAGGACAGGGTTCAGGTGAGTGAATGGCATGAGCAACCTTTCCTCACATGTCAGCGTCCTGCCGGAAGAGAGCTGTTTCTGGACAAAGACATTCTGAAATCAGGTAGGAGCTGTGAACTAAGTGGTAGGAGGGAAGAACAGGGTTTGTGATCACATGTCACTGAGAAGCTGGAGAAAAAGGGGGCAGAAGGGAAACGCAGCACCTCTCCCGTCACCTGAATAGAGCTCTGACAGTGACACCCTCAACAGCCAGGACCTCTGAGCCAGGGAATGCTGGTGCGGCCAGCATCACTGCTCTGCATTGCGTGAGTGCTTGTGGACTTGGTTTTCATTGTTCTTAGGGCAGGGAAATTACTGAGGGCTGAGAACTTTATTTGTACAAAATCACATATCAATCATAAAACCGCAGTTACATAAATGCGGATGCACCTGCCTTGGCACTCACAAGTGTCTCAAACTTCTTTAAGAACTGAATTTTAGACTCTTCTTCCATTATTCTTACTTCTTTCTTCCCTTCCAATTCTAAAATTTGCGTGCTAGACGATCAAACACACGTTTGTTTAGAAAGAATGATCCAGAAGAGACCCACAGAACGCCCATGAGATTAGTGCCACAGACCCTGCATCAGGGATTTGTAACCAGTAAAAAGAGGCTAGCTTTCTGGCAATCACAGCGCTGTAGGAAACAATTCACCTGACTCTCCGACACAGAAACAAAGGAAAACACGAATTCGTGATGAGGTGGAAGCAGCTCTCATTTTCTATGATCTTTCTGGAAGTTTTGCTTGCTGAATAAACACATTCCCTGCATTTTCCCACAACTGTTCCAAGGGAGGTGTGCAGAAAGCGAGGACAAGGGAGGTGTGCAGAAAGTGGCATGTTCTCTTATCCTTCCAGACAAAGGCACATGTTTGAGAACATAGGAGACCTCCCGCTCAGTCCACAGTGCACCTGACTCTTGGTCCTGGGCACCTCGCTGTGGGTCCATGCTGTGGAAACCTCCCGCTCAGTCCCCACAGTACACTTGACTCTAGGCCCTGCACACCTCGCTGTGGGTCCATGCTGTGGAAACCTCCCACTCAGTCCACAGTGCACGTGACTCTCGGTCCTGGGCACCTCACTGTGGGTCCATGCTGTGGAAACCTCCCGCTCAGTCCACAGTGCACCTGACTCTAGGCCCTTGGCATCTCACTGTGGGTCCATGCTGTGGAAACCTCCTGCTCAGTCCCCACAGTGCACCTGACTCTCAGTCCTGCACACCTCGCTCTGGGTCCATGCTGGGGAAACCTCCCACTCAGTCCACAGTGCACCTGACTCTAGGCCCTGCACACCTCGCTGTGGGTCCATGCTGTGGAAACCTCCCACTCAGTCCACAGTGCACGTGACTCTCGGTCCTGGGCACCTCACTGTGGGTCCATGCTGTGGAAACCTCCCGCTCAGTCCCCACAGCAGACCTGACTCTCAGCCCAGCACACCTCACTGTGGGTCCATGCTGTGGAGACCTCCCGCTCAGTCCCCACAGTGAACCTGACTCTCAGCCCTGCACACCTTGCTGTGGGTCCATGCTGTGCCTCACTCTGATTGGCACCCCTTCTCTTAGGTGAAACACAATGTCAGGTTCAACTTTCATACTTCCGAAAACATTTGCGTGGTTTTGTAAATATTCAGAGGATACTTTCATTCTTTCTTATCTGAACACTCGAGTGAGAAACCATAACCATTAATGTGTATTCTGTTTTGCAAGATAGACATGACCACAGCTTACAATGGGAAAAATAACGGATACATTTACCACTGGGCATTTTGTAAGGGAGAGAGTTATTTTGGGTCTTTTCTTGGGGACAGTGGCCAAGCTGTACGCAGCACTTACTGTCCCTGGAAGCTGCAGGAACAATGGTGTCAAATGTCTCGCGCAGTGGCGGGGCCGGGGCCTCACACAATGTCTGCTTTTCAGAAACGGCATGCAACACCCAGCAAGCGCCTGCGCAGGGCCCGCCCGGTACCAGCCCGTGTTAGCTACTATTTTTAAGGATAAAAATAACTTAAAAGCTCTTCAAGCGAGAAACTATTCAGTAAAATACTTTCAAAAAGCCTCAGGCAATAACACGATTTTCCAGATTAGGAGAAGGTGATGTAATAATTTGACAAATGGGAAGAAGGCTGTTCCGAGGTGTCATTTATAAAACTGGCCTCGGAGAACTCCCTGCAACCTCGCTGGATATACGCCCAAGCTACTCCCAGATATACACTGTTTTAGAAAAGAAGGCATACTACCATTTAAATGCCTTGTTTTTCTTTCAGGAAACATTTTGAGAAAATTTATCAATCTAAGAATCAGATATTATTTACATTTTATAAGGCCTATCAGAAGGAAGCAATTGAAATATTTCCCATCTATGCATCCAGAGGAGGAAGAGACTTTCAAAGGTATATTTATGAAAATTCTAACTTAATCACAATGGGTACTTACAATAACCTTTCACCTTTTGTTGCATGAATCTTGAATAAGTTGGTAATTAAAAAAATTATCGTAAGTACAAAGTCAACATCTCCACATCATGAAAATAAATTCATAAACGGTTCTTCGAAATTGAAGTACAATTGTCTCCTTAAATCTCATTGTACCGTTTTTATATTTATATCACAGGGATGACTTGGCATAGGTTCTTGTGAGTCAGTCTTGGGTTATCTCTGAGGGGTGCTGGCTGTTGTGGCATCTAAAAGAAGTAAATAAGTGCCACAGGCCTGCTGGTGACCCTGCCCTGCTCCTGCTGCAATCGCCGGAGGCCAGCGTGACACTCACGGCAGCGTGGACGTGGGTTGCAAGGTCCTTTTCGGTCTGAACCTCTGCAAACACCCAAGGGCAGTGTATAAAATGTCTTCATTTATGAAATGGTTTCATTTGGGATAAAGCTTTGAACCTGCATGCATGCCCCACACACTGCAATGGACTGAGTTACCGCTTTGGTGTTGCAGGGTGATGGGTAAGACTTTCCCAGGGGACTCAGAGTTGGTGAGAAAGGGATGCAGGGCACGTGGGAGCGGACACATGTCTGCTGATTTAAGTCGCTGTTTTCATGAATGCCACTCACATGCCCACACACGCACGGCAGGACTGTCGCATGTCAAGTCTGCTCGGCTTTCCAGGCCGGATCTGGTCCAGCAACTCCACCTGACCTGGACTCCCGCCCCGTGCCATTGCCCTGGCTGCCATCCTGTGCCTCCCGATTTCTGTATCTTTGATCCTGAGGCTCTCTCCCTCTTTGCCTCCTCTTTGGAGGCTGTGCAAATCCTGCTCGCCTTTGGGCAGTGAGTTCCTCCTGCTGGCCCCTCCCCCGATGCCCTCTGCACTGCACCCGGGGCTGGTTTGCAGAGGTCAAATGCACTCTCTGATGACTTCAATGTCTCATAAGTGCCCCCCTTCACCTGCGTGTGAACTCCCGAGGGCAGCAGCCTCTTCCATGCCCCCTGTGGATGCTGCAGTGCCCAGCACCGCGCTGTGGCTCACAGACTACACACCTGAGATGGGGTTCAAACCCCTCCTCAACTGCTCTCAAGCTTCAGGTCTGCCATGACCTCCCCAAACTCTGCTGCAGCTGCCGCGATGCCAGCCCCCTGGCCCTCTCCTCTGCCTCCAGAGATCAGGCTCCAGTGTCTGGCCTGGGAACTCCTGTCCTCCTGCGCAGCAGGAAGTTCTGCTCACAGGCTGCTCTACCTGTCCAGGTCTTCCTGACCTTTCGTGCCTGGACAGCGTCTCTGGGGGCTGCCTCCCCACCCTGCCTCCCTATGGCCTGCTGGCCTCCCTACCCCAGCTCGCTACGCGCACCTGGGATGCAGGTGATCTCCGGTCACACCCTTCCGTCCCGTGTGGTGCTCAGTCCCCCACACACGAGGGGCCCCAGAATCACCTGCCACGTGAATAAACAAAGTCAGATTTGAAATGCTTAAAAGCAAACTGAATTTAACTTGTAAGAGGAAAAGAGAAAAACGTTCATTTAAAAACATTGTATTTTGTTTTCTTTCCAAATAAATTTACTTGTAGGCGATGGAAATGTCAGTTCTCTTAACAACAATCCTTAGGGTGGCTGTAAAGTTGTCTGTTGCATCCTGTGTGTGAGTGTGTCTGTGACTGTGTCTGTGTGACTGTGACTGTGAGAACGTCTGTGAGAGGACATGTGTGTGAGTGTATGACTGAGTGTGACTGTGAGTGCATGTGACTGTGTGTGTGTGACTGTGTGTGAGAATGTGAGTCTGAGAGGTGTGTGTGTGTGTGTGTGTGTGTGACTGTGTGTGACTGTGTGAGAATGTGAGTCTGAGAGGACATGTGTGTTTGTGAGTATGGTGTGTGTGTAAGTGTGGTGAGGAGTGTGCGAGTATTCAAGATTCCCTACATAACGGGATACACACAGATGCGCTGGTAAGCCGATGAACACCATCTTAATGTATTTTGAGGAGGACGGTTTCTCTGCTTAATCAGCCTATGTGTCTACGGGTTAATCTGCTTGTTCTTTGCCATCAGAAAAGGGACATTATGTTGGTTGGAGGAAACTGGTGACAAGTGGTAAACAGAGTAGCTGCTGACGACAGCAAATGGACACAGGTCTCTAATCCCCATGTAAATGTTACAGCCCATGCATTAATGCACGACTGAGTGTTAAACCAACTGACCCACTGCAGGGCACCTGCCAGCGCCAGGTCAGGGTCTCTGGAGCCCGCTGCCAGCAGAGACATTTGCACGTGTCTCCGACAATGTCCTAACAGAGGCCCCTGCACTGCCAGCACCGACGTCCACTGCAAAGTGTGAAAACTCCTGACGTTAGCTTGTGAGCCAGGGGCGCTCAGAGCACTGAAGTCAATGGACAGTGACAAAATTCCACATCGTGCTGTAATTTCCATCTTCTGTAGCAAAGCCATGTCCAAAGTTGAAAAATTGCTATTGTGAATTTAATCTTTCATTTTTATTAGAAAGAGTACCGATTAACAGTGAAATTGCTGAAATCCTAGCATGTAGGCAGTACAGGAAAATGGAGACCAAAACCTCCATGCAACTGACATCCTGGAAAGCAGATGGTGCCTTTGTGCTGTGGGAGTGTTTCCTAGCACAGCTGTGAGGTGTGTACTGGGCAGTAACGCACAGTTTTAGAAATCTAGCTACAAGACTGAGGCCCAGCTTCATGGCAAACGTGCCGACAGATCTGACATTTGTATTCTGGAAGGACAGCTTCACTCATGCACTATTATACAAACTAGAAACTGAATATGCAACATATTTAATAATCTGGATATTCAAATTGC
Source organism: Callimico goeldii (assembly GCA_963573925.1). Lineage (NCBI taxonomy): Eukaryota > Metazoa > Chordata > Mammalia > Primates > Cebidae > Callimico > Callimico goeldii. The sequence continues at coordinate 29,908 of CAUYOR010041994.1, read as the reverse complement.
TGGATCAAACTTTGTTGACTATAGACATGCATGTTGGTATTACGGAGCTGTTTAAGTATTGTAGTTTTACTCCTTGGTAACATTAAAACCTATAGAAACTTTGCATTCTGAGAGTGTCAGAGATGGTGGCTAGATGAGGCCATTATTCTGCCTGTTCTGAAACTTTCTCACGCATGGAAGCTTACTCCTACATCAGCAGAATACCCAGTTTTCTGGGATATTTGTGCTGGAGAACCCCGGCCCACTTTTCTTCCCCTAAAACTTTAAGTAGCTATTACCTGCTATACAAACAACTCGCTCCACGAATTTATAGGAGAATCCGGGACGGGCGAATCCATAGATGCAGAAAGTGGACTCACAGTGGCGGGGGCTGGGGTGAGATGTGTGGGGGAAGGGAATGGAGAAGGCCTTCTAGTGACTCCAGGTGTCCTTGCTGGGATGGTGAGCATGTTCTAAGGTTAGATTATGATGGTTGCACAATTCACTGAGAACCGTTAATATGTACCCTGAAGATGGCTGAACTTTGCACTTTGTAAAGTATCTCACTGAGCTTGTTAAAACAAAAGCAATTAAATCAGTTTTCATTTTACTGTTTTGTCGCTTCAACATAACTTTTCAACAAAACAGAAAATACATCAGAAGATGAATATGGTGTATTCAATCCTATTTTTAAGGCAACTGAGAGAACCAGAGATATATTTGATATTTAATTCCAAATGGCTAGCAAATGAACCGATTATGTGCCAGCACATGCCAGTGAATAATGTACGTATGACGCAGTCAAGGAATGAGATCTATTAATCAGAAGAAAATTCTGTGCAGAAATACGATGGTGTCACACAGCACTACTAGAAGCAATTCACCCCAAAGCTAGAAATGAAATAATTTTCAAAAATGTGATGATTAAGCACTGCCAGTAAAAACAGGCCCATTACATTTTAGAATTGAACGTTTAAAGGTGTTCAGTGTCTGCCTTAGTGTCTTTCCTTTGACCCCCTTGGAATCTCCGCTGGGAAGGGCCCTCCTCCCACACACAGCACCCAGCAGGAACACAGCTGCGGGCAGTCAGAGTACTGCTCCTATTTCTCATCTTTAGCTGAAAGACAACCTTGGGCTTCCAGCCCTGGCAGCGTTCTGAGGACTGTGTGGAGGTAGAGGGAAAGCTGGGCCATCCGCACAGGAAACTGTTTCTTTTGTGATGAAGGAGGTGGGGTGGAAGGAGGAGGCCCAGCTGGAGAAGAGAAGAATGAATGGTCATCACTCAAAGACCACTGTGTGAGGCCTTTTACTGGCATCTGACTTTATGCCTCCCCACCAATCTCTGCAAGGCAGGTTCCTTTTCTTCTTTTCTCTTCCTTCTTTCCTTTTCTCCCTCTCTCTCTGTCACCCAGGCTGGAGTGCAGTGGTGCAACCTCAGCTCATTGCAACCTCTGCCTCCTGGATTCAAGCGACTCTCCTGTCTCAGCCTCTTGAGGATTACAGGTGCCTGACATCACGCCTGGCTAATTTTTTTATTTTTAGTTGAGATGGGGTTTCACCATGTTGGTCAGGTTGGTCTGGAACTCCTTGGCCCCTCAAAGTGCTGGGATTACAGGCATGAGCCACTGTGCCTAGCCCATCTCTGGAATTTCTATAATCTCCATTTTACAGATGGAAAAGCTGAGGATCAAAGAGGGCAAATAAAAAACATTTAATACACATGGATTAAGCAATAGGGTTGGGATTTGGACCCAGGTTACGAATAATCTCTATGAGGGCAGGTTTTACTCTGTTTTGTTCACGGCCGTACTCCTGCCTGACACTGATTTTTGGGGCATAAAAATTGTTCAATAAGTGTTTGCAGAATAAGTTTTATTTCGAAATAATAAAAAGCTTTGACGTGATGAGGATGGAATCTGCGTTGTGAGAACATGCTCATAGCTGGGTCTCTTTCACACCCTAACAAAGAAAAGGCTCACTTTCCACTCTGTTTCTTTTGAAATTCCTCTCAGTGGAGAGTCCAAAGCTATCTGGGGTAGCTGAAATGGGACCTGAAGACCTGCCTCAGGTTTGGGAGGAGCATTTTGCCTGTTTGCTATGTCATGCTCAGATTTATTTATTATTAGGAAAAGGGTACGTGCCATTATACAGTCCTGTCATTACAGATCATCATTTTTGGTTACATGTGCATTTTATTTACTCATCACTAGATATGGATAACTAATGATCATTTCATTTTTAAATAAATTATTTTGTTTTTGAGATGGAGTCTCACTCTGTGGCCCAGGCTGGAGTGCAGCGGTGCAATCTCAGCTATCTGCAACCTCTGCATCCCAGATTCAAGTGACTGTTCTGCCTCAGTTTCCCGAGTAGCTGGGATCACAAGTACCCACCACCAAGCTGGGCTAATTTTTTTACTTTTAGTAGAGATGGGGTCTTGCCATGTTGGCCAGGCTGGTCTTGAACTCTGGACCTCAAGTGATCTGCCTGCCTCAGCCTCCTGAAGTGCTGGGATCACAGGCATGAGCCACTGCGTTCAGGTGTAATGATCATTTTAAACTCAAAACAAAGCGCACTTTTGTAACCATGAAAACAAGTTCTATTTTAATTTTTTGCAAAGTGTAGAGTTTGTCATTGCTGATGTTCTTGGTAGAATGTCAACAGCAAGGACAAAAATGACAAGTTTTCATTGAGTGATGCTATTTCAAACTCTTGTTCATCTCTTGACTTCACATGTCTAAAAGTCATGACTGTCCTATGGAAACATTTCCAGACTTGCTCGGTTTTCACTCATGGAGACACATTTGGGAAAGCACAGTCTTCTGCGGACCCAGACGCTCACTGGAGAAACACAGCTGCAAAAGCAGATGCCAGAACTGAGTATTTTAAGATAATTTTTGGAGAGAAACTAAAGCTCTGAAACACAAAATAGCTTGCTATTTATATTTTAAATGTCAGGTTATATACTTTTCCCCCCATACGAATTTCGCTGAAGTCTGTGGCTTGCCACAATATCAGCCCTGTTTACCAGGGTCGTTCCTTCTTCATTGCCATAACTGAGCTCTGCACCTCGGGGTGCTACTGACTAAAATGTTCTATTTATTTACTTATTATTATTTTTGAGACGGAGTATTGCTCTGTTACCCAGGCTGGAGTGCAATGGCGTGATCTTGGCTCACAGCAACCTCCGCCTCCCGGATTCAAGTGATTCTCCTGCCTCAGCTTCCTGAATAGCTGGAATTACAAGTGCACGCCACCGCACCCAGCTAATTTTTTTTTTTTGTATTTTGAGTAGAGATGGGGTTTCACCATATTGGTCAGGCTGATCTCAAACTTTTGATCTCAAGTGATCTGCCAGCCTTGGACTCCCAAAGTGCTGGGATTATAGGCGTGAGTCACTGCACCTGGCCTCAATCTTAACTGAAGTGAGCAAGAATGATTCTGAGGATTTGAGAGCATCCCTGGAAAGAATTAGGCAGACCCCTCTGCACCAAAAGAGCCACCACTGGATCCGCCAATTAAGAAACAGTGGTAGTAACATCCAAGGTCGAGCTGTGTAAATGCTCCTTCTCATCATTTTTACAAAAAAAAAAGGGCAATATTTTGCTCCACCATACCAGGGAAATTCTTAGGAGATTCCATCCTTTTAATCTTACTGAAATTATTAAAGCCCATTGTTCCTTAGGAACAGGCAAGAAATGGCCTGCAGGAAAACCACCATGAAGACGTCCACCAGCGCAACTCCGCTGGGCGCGCGCGAGACAAGCCTCTGCATGGTTCAGCACCTTGCGTCAGTGTGATTCCCCCCACCCTGCACCTGCACCACCTCTGCATGACAGGCCCTGAATCTTGAGTGCAAGTGTCTGGGTGATTGCCAGCAATGGGGTTGCAGGTGGTACTGTGTGTGTGTGTGTGAATATGCAAGTGTGTACAAATGTTGAGTGTATGACGGTGAGTGTGTGTGTGTGAAATCTCATTTCATTGTAGTTGAAAGTTTCTTGCTCTGAGAAAGATGGATGGCATTTTCACTAAAAAAGTTTCCCTGGAGTACAGAAAAGCATTTTAGAAGTAATTGTTATGTTAGTTAGTTTGTTTCTTTTGAGATGGAGTCTCACTCAGACTGAAGTGCCCAGGCAGGAGTGCAGTGGCGCTATCTCGGCTCACTCCGCCTCCTGGGTTCAAGCAATTCTCCTGCCTGAGCCTCCTGAGTAGCTGGGACTACAGGCAGGCACACCACACCTGGCTAATGTTGTATTCTTAGTAGAGAGGGGGTTTCACCATATCGTCAGGCTGGTCTTGAACTCCTGACCTCAGGTGATCCTCCTGCCTTGGCCTCCCAAAGTGCTGGGATTACAGGTGTGAGCCACTGTACCCAGCCCCATTACCTTTGTATTAAAAAGCGTGTCTTAATTATCTCAAGGGAAGCTCCCTGCCACTCTCTCCCCCACCTAGGGCAAATAATTATAGTATCAAGTCCTAGTCATGGGGACCATTAATTATAATATTTGCGTTGGTATTTTTGGTTATTAATGAAGATTCCAGGAAAAAATAAATGGAACATGAAGACGTAATTTTAATAAAAAGATTGAGGTGATGGCAACCTTTAGGTAAAATAACATGTAAGATTCCACTATCCAGGTGAGGTCTTCCTGTCAGAGGAAGAAGAGAAGGAGAGCTTCTAGGTAAGTTTTAATCAGAGCCTCTGGCGTCAATTTTATTAGGGTGGAAAAAGACTGTATTGCAGCCTTGACATAAAAATGACCCAGATACAAAATCAACCTCACGAAGCGTTCCCATTTCACGGCCTAAACTGCCGCGAGTCCCTCACGTTCCACTTGCTGGCGGATGATGTGAACGTCTCTCAATTGCTTTGTGCCCCTCTAATAAGAACATTACGTCTGCTTCAACGGTGACACCCATTGTTTATTTTAAAATCTACCCACCCCTGTTGGCCTGGCTCAGACAGTGAATTAACAGTTCAACAGTTAAGGAGGAGTTGCCCAACAGAGCCTACCTGGGGCTGCTTCTGGGTCTCTGGACTGGGCTCCCCCGAAGGGGGCCGAGGTCAGGGTCTAAAGGCCTCTGCAGCAGCCACACCAAAACTGAGACCCAGCGCAGAACCGGGACTCAAGCTAGGACCCGACTTCCACTGAACTCTCTACTCACTAAGAAGAGTTGAGGGTTTGTCCACGTGTGGAAGGGGAGCATCACTAACAGCCTTCCTTTCCTGACACGTCAATTTAACACCTTCTGGGGAGAAGAAGAAAAGCTGGGATTACTGTGGAAAGCAGTGGTGTGAGAGCGACGGTGTTCGGTCTGATGCCTGAAGACCAGACGCAGGACGGGAGTCAGGGTGTGCTCTGCTCATCCTGCAGGTAACAGGGTGCTGAATCCTCCTTTTTTTTTTTAATACCCTGTTTCTTCAACTTACACAATGTTGATGCTAAAATGTTCTTGGTGGAAGTGAGGCCCAGCTCCTGAAGGATTCATCTGAGAAACTCAGGGACATGCCCTTCTCTCACTGGAACGAGTGGGAAAGAAAGGCATCTTAAAAAAAAGGTCAAGGTGAACCCTCATGGCACCACTGGAAGAAGAGGAGGAGGCTGGAGAAGTGAGTGCAAACTGCCCAGCCGGAGACTGTGCCCTCCGAGCCGGAGTCTTCCTCCAGCGTGCCCGAGTCCCCCGACCAGGAACGGGGGAAGGAGCAGGGGCAACCCGACAGCCACACGCCAGAGCCCCGAGTCCTAATCACAAATCCAGGTTGTGAGGTGGAAATCACAGGAGGCAACTTTTACTCATGGAAACCAAATAAAGGTGCTTTCACGTTGGGATCCAAGCCCCAACCGTGATCAGCAGCGTCCTGACTGGGGGGCAAGACAACGGGGTCTCTGCACGGAGCACCCATGAGCAGGAACCCCTTTGTCTGAGCTCCCCGGGCCCCGAGCTGGACCCACGGCCACCCCACTGGCCAGAGCCCATCACAGCTGCTATTTGTGTGATTGTCAGGTTTCTATTCCCTCTTTGTTCTGGGAGTCTGTCAGTCGTCCCATTGTGCCTCTGATGACCCTAAGTGACTCTCAGCAGTGCCTGTTTATTTTTGAAGGCCAGAATCGCTTAGGGGTAAGTGCGCAGGAAACAAACTTGAAGCAAATGCGGCTGTGATTGATGAGTGTTTGCGCTCACTGTACAGCCCAGCAAACTCCGAGGACCTACTGAGCAGCGTCCCCAACCCACCCACCGGCCCACCGGGACGATCCCCTGCAGGAACAGGGCCACCATCCTTGCCTTGGGATTGTGACTCCCGATGGGAAGTACTCTACCCACCCAGCAACACCGGGCCTGAGTCCCCGAGCCCCTACTCCTCTCCACTCAGCAGGAACCCCCACCCGGGTGGCCCTCAGGGGCACTGTGTGGGCACTACGCCCTTCCCATCCTAACCTGCTCCCTCCTGCGGAGCCAATGCGAAGGCTTTGGGGAACATGGGTGTGAGCCATGCTAGGTCTCAGCTGCTGGCCCTGGATCATTTGAAAGAGGGGAACTTTTGGTTTCCTGCTAAAAGGAAGGCCCCCAAAGCAGCCAACCAATGCTGTGTCCCCTTGATAGGCCAGTGTGGCTACCCAGGAGCAGAGAGGGGGATAGCCCAGGCTCACGTGTCTCTGGGGAGCGCAACACCAGATGGCTTATTGTTGGGAGTCTTGGCTGAGGGTGGCTGTACCTGCAGTGACCTGACTGCTTCCCACTTCCCTGCACCTGCCCTCATGGTGCCCGCTTCAGGGGAGGGGTGGGCAGGGGCCCCACTGCAGGTGCAGCTGAGGGGCACTCAGAAGCTGGACATCTGCATGCTCGGCTCGGCTGGGACTGAGCTCTGTCCTCAGCCTCTGCAGCCAAGGCGCCAGCGTAAGCCAGCATGCTCCACGACAGGGGCTGGCTGTGGCTTCAGAGTCTCACCCTGATTTCAAAGAACAAAGGCAGCTCTGGAGTTCCAGGGACACTGTGTCAGTTGGAGCAGCATTTCTATAGCGTGCATCCCACATGCTATGTGCGTGTCTCACAAAGCGCACACAGCCACTCTTACACACACACACTCCAACGCAGGAGCTGCAGGCACTTCCACGCATCACCTGCTATGCTGTAGCGCTGGGCCAGCATTCCTTACAGGGAAGAGTTCAGGCCTCAGGCACACTGTCTGCTGGCACTTTATGTGGAACCCTGCCATGTGCAAACCAAGTCTTTGAGACAGGAGAGGAGAGGGCAGCAAGGATGAGGGGTGTCCCACCTGTCACTCAGACACCCAGCAAATACTGATGAAGCCCCTCCCCTGAGCTGAGCCTGCGTCTAGTGAACAAACAGCCAGATGTCCCTACCTTCACGGGGCTTACTTTCCATCCAGGATGGGGGCTCAGACAATAAGCAACATAATTAGGGAGTGTAACAGAGGTGACCATACCAGCCCGCTCTGTGTCCTTACGTAATTAGGGAGTGTGACAGAGGTGACCGTACTGCCCTGCTCTGCGTCCTTCATCCTCTCGGTCCTCTCCACCAGGTGGGGCTGTGTGACGCTTCTGGCCAACAGAACTCAGTGGACATGATGACTGCCCCTCAGCCTGGCTTGCAGGGCACTTAGCCCTTGGGCTCTCCTCCGAGTCCCTCCCTGCCCTCCGATGGTGGAGGCTCTATGTGGATGCCACAGGGCTCTCCCAGGTGCACTGGAGGGAGAGCTGCCTGGCCCTCGCTGAGCTGAGACATGAGTGGACATCACCTCGAGCTTCTGATTTAGGAGTTCCTCTGGCAGGCCCGCAGAGCCCACCTGTGCTGACACAGCCGCACTTCTAAGTGGGAGATGTCACTGAGAAGGGACGCGGAGCGAAGAGCTCACCTCTGGATATCTGGGCGAGAGACTGAGGGAGGAGGGCAGAGCCTGTGCTCCAACCACACCCAGGAGGCTGCAGGAGGGAGGGGCCGCAGGAGATGCCTTTGGAGAGGTCCCCGGGGAACAGGTGGGCTTTGGGCAGGAGCCAGGCGCTCAGCAGCTTGCTTGCAGGGGTAACAGACGGGGACAGATCAGGATGGCGCGAGCCACCCACTTAGTAACCCAGGTGGGCAGAGAAGGGTCTGGCTCTCGGTGCTGGGAGCGGTCCTTGCTATGCACGGGAGCCTCCCTAGGTCTCGGCACAATCAGCCATGAGTGCTCTCAACAAAGACATAGAAGCAGCGCCTCATTTTGTGCCTGGATAAGGGGAAAGCTCAAGCTCAGTTCCTGTTAGCGGCGGGGATGCATCGCCAGGCACACAGCCTTCACTTCTCCCGCTCTGGTGCTGTGTTCTCCAGATGATCATTGCATATTATTGGGACAATCAGCTTCGGAGCAGAGGCCCGGAGGAGAAGGTGCGGGACTTGCACATACACACACATTTAAATGAAATGCTCTGTGGAATTCAGTATCATATAGGCATGCAAACCATGAGAAGTAATAACGAGTTTGCTTTGGGAGGCCGGCAGTTGGGAGAAGAGAGCCTTCGGGGCCGCGCATCATGGATGGAGACCTGGGATTGGCAGCGCCAGGCCCTGTGTGTGTGCACCGCATTTTGTGGCAGAGAAAAGAGCAGGCAGCCTTGCTGCAACTGCAATGCAGCCTCCGTGTGGGAGCAGCAGGGTCAGCAAAACCGAGAGGCAGGGAGGAGTTGAGCTGAGCTGGTGCAGAATGTCCTGCCCCGGGAGGCAATGGCTTTATCCTAATTGATAAAATACCCAGAGTAGGGGGTGCATTACCATAAACCTCTAGAACCCTCGTCCTGACCCGGGAGATGCGTGGGTGGCTGCTCCCGCCTGGCCCAGTGTCACTCCTGCCATCCTCCCTGGCTGCCGGGAAAGATCAACTGTGTGGAAAATGGGTCCTGTCCTCTTCTTCCCTTCCTTCTCCCCCTCTCACTCTTGTTTTCGCAGTCTCGTTCTCTAGTAGTAATTTCTTTTCACATCTGCTGGTGGGCTGCTATCTTTCAGAGTATAACTTCCATTTTTCCTTTAGATAAGGTGGTTTTGCTGCTGTTCTGTTTTCAGGTAAACTGCATCAGGAAGCCCTCACTGCAGACAGTGAGGTCAGGACAAGAAAATTTCATTCACATGGAGGATTGCAGCCCTGCTGGAAATGTCCTTCCCAGCACACCTGGTGACCTGTGACCTTGCCAACCCAGATATTCCCAGAAACTCAGCAGTTCTAGAAGGCTGGCTGGAATAATTAGGGTTTTAGAGCAGCTGCTGGAATTTTAGAAAGGATAAGCGTGCTGTGCTCCACTCACGGCGTGGACGAGGGCGGGCAGCACCTGTGTGCATTTGTGCCAGCACATGGCAGCGAGGCCGCTGGGAGTGGATTCCCTGTTATCAGGGACCCTGTGTGCCCAGGGCTGGGTCTGCAGAGGCTTTGGGGAAGACACCATGGCTGCCTCGGGTACCTGGCCTGCTGTCTACGTGGCTCACAGGGCCTGCGCTATAAAAATACCTTGAGGTCACTGACTACCATGTGACTCTTCACCTGTGATAAGAATTTAAGCAGGAAAAATTCTTAGCATTTGTTAAACAAAGCTCTGTATCCTTCAAAAAATGTCTGCAGTCTTCTCTCTGAAAATACTAGCCAAAGAGCACTGACAGGAGGTGGGAGAGCCCCACGTGTGCACATGCAGTAACCTGTTTATTACTCACAGGCCCTTCTATGATTACCCCTACTTACGTAAGGGAAACCAAGTCACTGCCAAAAGCACACGGCGGAAAGGCGGCGGGGCTCTGCCACCTGCTGTGTAAAATGAGCAACGTCAGGCTGGCTGGGGTCCCCTTCCACTGGGGCCGCTGGGCAGCTCAGGGCCAGACATGTGGCTCCCTGCAGTCACGGCTCCACGGCTGATGTGGCTGTGGTCTCACTTCACCTCATCTAGACGTCTCCACTTTATTTATATTTTACTGTTTCCTGGTGTGTTGTCAACTAACTCAAGCTTTATAAAGCAAAGAAGAGCAAAACACACACACACACACACACACACACACACACACACACACACGAGTACATGTGCTTAAATGTTTCTGGGATGGACATTTTTAAAATAAACATTAAACACAGATAATTCCATCTCCATTGTCTGAGCGATGTAGTGAACGTTTTCCTCAGGACTCTTCACCAGGTTTTGCCCTTACGTGCTGTACACACAGGACCTGGCCCCATGAAGTGGACACAGTGAACACGGACGCAGGATGGTGATGTTTTCACGGGAGTACATCCTTCCTCTGCGGCACGTGTGGAAGGAGCTAGCTTACGCGTGACACGGAGTGCACATGCTTCCAGCCCCGCCTCTGAGATGCCTGTCGCAGCTCAGAAGAACCACACTCAGTTCTGGGGTAGCAGCGCCCTCTTTTGGTCACTCCTCTCCTTCCTTAGTATAATTTAGGGAGACCTAAAACTTCCCTCACCTCAGCTGAACTGCCTGCCTTTAGTTTAGCCCCAGGATTAGTCAACTCCAGCAGGAGGAGAGGTGGAGACTGACTTCTGCCCTCCTTCCTGCCTGGCTGCTAAGGAGGAGGACGGTGTGTACACTGCCTGTGGGTGTGGGGGCCAGAAAACGCTTGGCAGCAACTGGTCTACCGCAAAATGACCTGCTGCTTCCCCAGAGCGCTGACAACACCCAGTTCTCTAGGCTGTTGTGCCTGAAAGTGTTTTCTTCCTCCTTTTGTAACTAGGCAAAACAGTCTTAGGCATAACCACACAGCTGTCAAAAAAAAAAAAAAAAAAAGAAAAAAATCACCGAAGGTATCTGAACCTGCGCTCTAATGAGTTATTTGCTTAGATTGAAAACAACCCTTTGGTGGGATTTTTACCAGGTGAGGAAGGGTAGATAAAGCTTCAAAGCACATTGCTATGAAAATGATCGGCTCGGGCCTCATGAAGACGAGAAGGAAGGCTGCCTGGTTTTAGGCACTCAGTGTGTGAACCACAGCGATGGCACCTGTGCCAGAGTCAGCGCCTGGCACAAACTTCTCCTCAACACGCCAATCCAGTCTTCCCTCCGGGGGACCCTCTTATCAGACACTGTTGCCTTCTGACATTCACAGAGATCTCAGGCATGGGTGTCCTCCAGAGGTAGTCAGCTAAGGATTATGGCTTTCTGCACATGAATCACATTCCTCACTCATTCTTTTTATGCATGGATGAAACAGTTACCAAGAACCGAGCATGGATGACTAGTACTCACGGGATATCAAGAGTGATTTCCTAACATACTTCTGGGACTTACTACCCTGTCAAGGAAATGCCTTCTGGCAAAGTGGGAGGGAGCTGCTGCTCTCATTTAGAGTAACTTTGTACATTACATTATAATTTAAAAAGAAATTGCATGTATATCTTCAAGGTTTACGGTCAAGACTAATAGCCCAGGTTATTTGGTTTCTTTGCCTTCAGCACTCTGCACATTTAGAGTAGAGTTCCGTGTGCTCCAGGAAAGGATTGAGAATGGAAAATTATTAAGGTCGAAAGCAAATGCCCCACAGCTCAACAGGCCCTTCCAGGTCGGCATCACTAGAGATTGTTGCTCACAAGCTGAGGAGTGCAGAGGCCTCCCGGGCCAGCCTCCCCCATGGTCAGAGGAAATGAGGACACCTCAGACCGCAAGCTTCTCCCACTTCTCCCTTGGTTCTGACTCAGCCTGAATCAGGCATCAGCTGCAAAGGCCTGAAGGTGACTGGGGATCTGCTTCCTCGTCACACTCATGGGTGGAGAGGCTTGGAATGTGAGCGCTGAGTTCATTCAGCAGATATGTGTGCCTTGCTCTGGCATCCAAGGACCTGGGAACATGTCAGTCAACACGACAGGCAGAAGGAGTGCTCTTCGTATCAAAAGACAAGCCAAGTTTGTGAAACGATGGACATCGTCTGCATTTCCATCACTTCCAGTAGCGTTCACATCCAACCCTAAATAGTAACTCTCTAAACCAAATACTCTCTGAAAAGGTTAAGGGGGCTGCGTTTGGAAGGGCTTCAGGAATTACGTCATCTTCATAGTGTATGGAAAGGGCTGAGTATAGAAGAACTTTTTATATTCTATTGTATCCGTGCCGTATATACACCTACACATATGTGTGTGTGTGTGTGTGTGTGTGTGTGTGTGTGTGTGTGTGTATTGGATGGTAACGGAACTGCTGCCACTGTGACTAATAATTTTCAAGGCAATTAGCGAGGGGGATAATGACAAAGATGATGCTTGCTTTAAAAAATCAGTAGGCTTAGCCAAAATAATTTTAGAACTCAATTTTCTTTATGTGTAAAACCTAAAATTGGACATTTGTCTTCATGCTTTTCTATTATGTCTTTATATATGTAGCTGAAATATATGAGTAAAGAGATCATCTAAAGGATTTTTATTCTAGACTTTTAGAGGCAGATTTATTCTTAAAATCATCAAGGCTGGGACGTCGCCTTCAAACTCACAGTTTGTCTATTCTAGGAAACCCTGTGTTCTGCAGAGTGCACGCTGCTGCTTCTAGTCACAGATGCAGCTGCCTTCAACACCTGCTGCTTCTTCCTCTGCCACTAAGGACGGTAACTCTACTTCCTGAAGGCAGTGGGTTATGCTGAGGCATGCCTCCAAGAACATCCCCACAGAGATCATCATACAGTACGCAGAAGTAAGCGGAGCACCGAGTCCCTTTGCACTTGCCTGTCTCATTTCTAGGCAAGGAGTCCTCATTGCTTTCAGCCTCTGGGCCTCTGGGTTAATTTGATTTTCATGGACACTTAAGATACTGAAGCAGTGGGCATCACCACGTCTATTTTAGGTATGCTCTGTCAAGAAGGATGGAATTATAGAAAAGAAAGGACTTCTGAAAAAGAGCAAGTTAATCAGGAACAACAAAAGTTGGCATAATTACCTTGCCTAACAAGTGAAGTATAAAGAAAGGCCTTTCCATAAATAAGCAAAGACCAGGCTAGGGAAAGTGGCCAGGAATCCTGTTTGCCTTGAGTGTCGTCTGTAACCTGCAGGCCGGGCTGATCTTGGGGAAAGGGATGCGTATTTTAGTAGCCAGAAAATCACTTCTTTTTCCTTCGACCTATAGTGAGCTGTCAGGATTTGAGCAGATTTCACACCACCCTTTTTCTCTTTGCTTTAGGAGAAAATCCAAGAGCTGTGCAAAAACAGACCTGCTCTGAGGACCTGCAGAGCCCTGTGCTCTTTGGAAGTCACTGACCCTCAGGGTCAGGATGGAAACCGCATCAACGTCAACATCAAATGCAGACACGGTCGCTCACTCACAGGGGAAGCAGACATGAGGACGAATGCTGAGACTGCGTCTTAGTTCATTTTCTGGTGCGATAATGGAATATCGGAGGCTGGGTAATTTATAAAGAAAATAGATGTATTCCCCACAGTTCTTGAGGCTGCGAAGTCCCAGGGCATGGCAGTGGCATCTGCTCAGCTTCTGGCGAGTGTGTCCTGACATGGGGGTGGCACTGTATGGCGCCACAGAGCGAGAGCTCAGGCCTCTCTTCTCTCCTTAAAGCCATGGTCTCATCAGGGGCCCACCCCAAGGCCCTGATCACTCGGTCTCTGCTCCTCGTTTCATCCCAAAGGCCCACATCCAATTAACAAAGAAATTTAAGGATTAAGTTTCCAACTCACGAAACTGGGGACACGTTCAAACCATAAAAATACGTAAAGGCAATTTATATTCAATAAGGCAACACGAAAAAGCAAAATTTTGCAGACAAGAGTTATCTCCCAATGCCTTCCGTGCCACTCTTTGCGGTTGAGAAACACCGCAGCATCCAGGCTTCGCTGTAACCTCACTTCCTCCTTAGTTGTTTTTTATGAGCTCGGCTAGGCTTCCCGGTGCTCACATGGGGCTGGACCAATAGATGATCAGAGAAACACAATATAGTGAGGCAGAGCTGGGAGATGCAGAGTGTCTGTGTGTGCAACAAGGCAGGTAAGCAGAAACAAAACCGAGATGGGAAGGGACCGCAGGAGGGGAGGCGGCGCTGTATCTGCCACATATCTACACAGCCAACATTTTCTTTTTTTAGACAGGCTCTTACTCTGTTACCCAGGCTGGAATTCAGTGGTGCAGTCACAGATCACTGCAGCCTTGACCTCCTGAGCTCAAGTGATCCTCTTACCTCAGCCTCCCAAGTATCTGGGACCACAGATGCATGCCACCACACCTGGCTAATTTATTTATTTTTTGCAGAGACAAGATCTCATGTGTTGCCTAGGCTGGCCTTGAGCTCCTGGGCTCAAGCAATCCTCTTACACAGACCCCAAGAAGTGTAGGATTATATGCATGAGCCAATGAACAGAGCCTCTATGTTTTTAGTAACAAGAACAGATCTGTGATTACCCATGCAATTAAAAAAACAAAGGCTTCCCCGGGTGAGAGTGCAGGTGTACGCTGTCACCATGTGGTGCCAGGTTTCCCATGTCTGTGTCACCTACCAAACACTTCGTTGTCCTCTGAGTTCGTCTGCGAAAGTTCACCCAGCTTTCTCTTTTTTTCAGATTCTCCTCTGTTAGTCTCACCATTCTGGAAAAAGAAAACACAACAACCCCCTTTCTTAAGATTAATTGTTTTATCAACAACATAACTGTAATGAATTTGTCTCTATAAATTTTTTATCGGGTAATCAATTTCACATCTGTTTTCAAGATAGAATATAGAGCTTTGGTTCTGAGGTGGGTTTTCTGCACAGGATTCTGAATTCTAGCTTATTTTCCCTGCCTAAACACCTAAGTACTTTCTTGACCCAGTTGATACAGTTTTATACAAAAAAATTGGAGCATCAGCCTAGGTAAAATAAATTAGCTACACTCCATCCTATGTATTCCAGGGCTGAGCCCACAGTCACTGCTCTAGATTCTAAGTGACACTGTTACACCTTTGCTAACTGGAACCAGTCAGGACCACTTTGATGGCAGAATGAGCCCTTTCGGGGATTGAAAATGAAGCTGGTGTTGGGAGGCACCTTTGTATTCCGGAGAAGGGAAGCAGCCGCTGTGGAACGGCCCCCACTCTTTTTTTTTTTTTTTTTTTTTTTGAGACGGAGTTTCGCTCTTGTTACTCAGGCTGGAGAGCAATGGCGCGATCTCGGCTCACCGCAACCTCCGCCTCCTGGGTTCAGGCAATTCTCCTGCCTCAGCCTCCTGAGTAGCTGGGATTACCGGCACGCGCCACCATGCCCAGCTAATTTTTGTGTTTTTAGTAGAGACGGGGTTTCACCATGTTGACCAGGATGGTCTCGATCTCTCGACCTCGTGATCCACCTGCCTCAGCCTCCCAAGGTGCTGGGATTACAGGCGTGAGCCACCGCACCCGGCCCGGCCCCCACTCTTTTGGGAATCTGCGGCCTCGGAGTTTCTTCCCTGTCTTCTGGGCCTCCTTTGCCTGCTGCTGGAGCCCGAATGGCAGTGTGAGCTTGTTTTTTGAGTTTAAAATGTTCAGGACACAGTTCGATCACCAGTGCAGAGACAAGATACGGTTCAGCTTCTTTAAATTTTTGTGATCAATTTTACTTGACTATTTTGAAATGTCACGCTTGCACACCACACAATTCAAATGCTCTGGCAAGTGCACAGTGGCCATATGCTGAAAGCCCAGGGTCTCCTGGATGCCACTTTCTCTTTGGGAGGCAGCTGGCATTTCCAGCTTCTTCCAGACTGGGCACAATTGTCTGTGCACCTTCAGAATTACACTTGCACATTCTTTTCCCTCGGCTTCGTCTTCACATACGTGGCATCACACTGTGGATGATGCCCTCCTTCTTGCTTCTGCCTGGGAACTAGGGGTCCTGGAGGCAGCTTCATGTCGGCAGCGCAGAGCTGCCCGCGCAGCCCGTTGAGTGCTTGTTACTGCTCACAGCTCTCCAGGCTCCACCACTGTCCAGCTTGTTCACATTTGTGTCTTTCAATCCTAACCACGTCGCCCTAATTCCTGCTCACTGCTCAGAATGCACATGGGCAAGGAGCATTTCTGGGGGAGGAATGAGTCACACTGGGCTTTCACTGGGTGGGTGTCAGTGCTGCGGGCAGCCGCGCTGGTCCTGGTGCCACCCACCAGCGGCACAGGGGCTGCTTCTCTTGGGGTCTGCTCCCCTGTGGGGGCAGCGCCCCACCCTGGTCTCTGCACTTGACTTTGTACCAGTTTTCCACACCAATCTCTAATTTCTGAGGAGCCTTTAACCCAGGATCATAAGATGTACATAGTTTCAATTTTACATAGTTTGCAGCCCTTCTGGATAGAGGGGCAGGCACAGCCATCAAGTGACACTAGGTCTGAAGTCTGATTCAGACGGAGTGTGACACACTGATGTACTGCAGTGTGTTTGTTCCCGGAGAGAAGCCCAGTCCTCTGAGCTCACATCAGCCAGGGTCCCGCGTCCTGCTCCTAGTCACTGAGAGCCCTGTCGTGTGTGTGTGCGCGCGTGCGTGTGTGCACGTGTACGTGCATGTGTGTGTGTGTGCGTGTATCAGGGTCTTCATTCCCACCCCTGGGCAGACGGGAGGGGATGGGTGGATGAGGTCCCACCAACCAATGGGTATGGCATTATCTCCACAAGTCAATGCCGTTTAGTGTGATGAACATACTATAAACACAGGGGTTCCTGAAGTCACAACACTGAGGCGGGAGGAAGCTGCCTTCATGGAGTGAAATAAAATTGCACTGGTTTGGGCTGAGTCCC
Organism: Callimico goeldii; assembly: GCA_963573925.1. Classification (NCBI taxonomy): domain Eukaryota; kingdom Metazoa; phylum Chordata; class Mammalia; order Primates; family Cebidae; genus Callimico; species Callimico goeldii. The sequence continues at coordinate 13,222 of CAUYOR010041994.1, read as the reverse complement.
TGCACTGGGCCCAGTGGACACCCCCAATATGAAGGACAGCACCAATCCCAAACGAAGATCTTTATCTGAGCTTCTGAGAATCCAGGAGAGACAGCCCAATTTCCAAGCGGGCCAGGTTTCCCCCGGATGAGGAGGAGTCACTTTGGAACCACCTGCCCACCCGCCGCATTTTGTTGTGTGTCTGCTTTCCTCAGTCTCTGTTGAGAAACCAGCCTCCTCGGGCCGGGTGCGGTGGCTCACGCCTGTAATCCCAGCACTTTGGGAGGCCGAGGCGGGTGGCTCACGAGGTCAAGAGATCGAGACCATCCTGGTCAACATGGTGAAACTCCGTCTCTACTAAAAATACAAAAAATTAGCTGGGCATGGTGGCGCGTGCCTCTAATCCCAGCTACTCGGGAGGCTGAGGCAGGAGAATGGCCTGAACCCAGGAGGCGGAGGTTGCGGTGAGCCGAGATCGCGCCATTGCACTCCAGCCTGGGTAACAAGAGTGAAACTCCGTCTCAAAAAAAAAAAAAAAAAGAAAGAAACCAGCGTCCTCTGCTCGGCTAACGCTCGTTGGCTCATCGGAGCACTCATGCTGGTTTGTGGAAAGAGGTGTTGCCGGATTCTCGAATGACGAGTAACAGCCAACGGAGGCTTTTATATTTGTTGTAACTCTGTCCACCTGCCAGGCTTCGCTGCGAGATGGCTGGTGTAGAAACCGAGGCGCTGCTTCCCAGACCTCGAGTCACAGAGTTCCAGGACGCTGTTATTACTAAGTAATGAAACGCAGAGAATGTTCCAACCCGCTGAGAATGGAGGAAACAGAGAGCAAAACAAACATGAGATTTCAACACAGCAAAGTGGGAAAAACTGATTCCCGGCATTGCTAGAGATGGAGAGGGACCGGAAGTTTTCTGGGACTGGAAGAAACGCTCTTGGCCTCTTGGAGCCTCACCTCGGGGCCTGTGACCTCACCGCCGTGGCTTCCAGGCTCCCAGCTGCCTGTGACCTTCCGCGGATGTTCACGGGTCTCTATTATGGAAACTCACGGAACGGCCCATTTGTTTGTCCACCTCCCTGCGATGCTGTGAGCTCCTTGAGAACAAGAACCACGCCTTACACACCTTCCTGCGCTCACACCTAGCACAGTGCCTGGCACCCAGAGAGTGCTTTCGGAACACAGTTAAAATGGATTGTTTCTGTTTCAGCGGAAGAGAGCTGACTATGTACACTCTTCATATCTGTCCGGTTAATTTTAGAAGACAGTAAAACTTGGAAAAGAAATAATTTCCCGGCAGTCTTTCCTCAGCTACGGATTCATGTCACAGGTTTTTTTTACATCTAGCTTCTACGCTAATATAAAATTATATTCTTCACTAATTACAAGACACTAAGTGTTGTTTAAGAACTAATTAAATACAATTCAGCTCCCGTTGTTACTGATCATAGCGGCATTTTCTTCAAGCTAATGATTCTCCGAGAGGGACAGGGCTAGGACCCGTGGCATCTTCCAGTCGGCGTGGGCGGCCCTTCCCGCGGGAGGGTAGAACGATGCCGCGTCTTAGAAACCAGGCGTTTCGGATGCAGAGGAAAAGCCGGTATTTAAAGCACATCAGTTTGCTTGCCACTAGGGGATAACCTCGTGGCAGCGACCTCCCTGCGTCCACTTCCCAGGCTGGTTTCGAGGGCGGGGGCAGCATAAGTGTGAGGAGGAATTTTGTCTCCTGTGTGCCAGCTTGTGCCCGCGTCGGTCCCATGGTGACGGTGCATCCGCTCTGTTTATCCGTCACATCAAAGTGGCCACAGGTGTACCCTGAATAGTGACAGCACACGGGACTCCAAATCCTCCCTTTTCTCCACCTTCTCAACTCAACTCTCTGACGGTTAAACATCTCTAGGTCATACGGGGCCCAGGATGTGTGCAGAAAGTACACACTGGCCCGGGAAATTTCGTGACTAATTTCTACTCAAATACAAGGCTTGTTTTTGAGACCTGATATTGCTATTTGAAAAACATAAAATACTCCCTTATGATGAACACATTTCCTGTGAGCCAAATGTCTACTAGGAAAACAAATACTGGAGATGATGTGTCAAAAGCGACGGGATTTTGGTGATGAGAAAACAAGAGCTTCCTGCAGACGGGGTGTAGATTTTCAAGGGAGGTGGGTCCTGGCGGTTCAGGCTCTCTGTGCCTCATTGCCCAGGTGAGTCCAAATCTTGGTCCAAATGGTTCTGAGGCTGCAGGTGCCAACAGGCACTTCAAGCCATGATGGCTCCTTCACACATCTGTAGCAATCTTCTCTTCCACTAGCCTACCTATGTGGGAGCTGACCTGAGTAAGAACCTACTTCCTATCCCTAACAATTTTGGAAGCTGTGTGGGAATTTGCTGCAGAAGCCCCAGGAAGCGGGCACATTCCCCTACATTGCAAGGAGCACCAACAGCTCGGGATGTCACCATGCATGGTGAAGATGACGGAGAAAAAAGTCTATTTTTTGGAACAAAGGAAATGATAGTCTCCTAATCGATTATAAACCGGTAATCAGTCTCATTTTCTCTGTGAGTAAAAACACAGAGGCCGGGCACGGTGGCTCAAGCCTGTAATCCCAGCACTTTGGGAGGCTGAGGCGGGTGGATCACGAGGTCAGGAGATCGAGACCATCCTGGTCAACATGGTGAAACCCCATCTCTATTAAAAATACAAAAAATAAGCTGGGCATGGTGGCGCATGCCTGTAATCCCAGCTACTCAGGAGGCTGAGGCAGGAGAATTGCCTGAACCCGGGAGGCAGAGGTTGCAGTGAGCCGAGATTGCGCCATTGCACTCCAGCCTGGGTAACAAGAGCGAAACTCCGTCTCAAAAAAACAAAACAAAACAAAACAAAAAACAAACAAAAAGAAAAACAAACAAAAAAACCCCCACAGAAACAAAAAACCTCTACCCGGCCTGGACCTCTAAGCCCTTAAGTGGCAAGCTTTCCCTGGGGGTCAGCATGGCCCTGCACAGGGACCTGGGGCAGGCCAGGGAAGGGGCCCCAGGAACTCACAGGTTAATGCTATACAACCAAACCTCTGCCAACTCAACTTTGAAGGCCCCGAATCCCCAGAATTCCACGTTCTCCAGCCACCCGGAAGCACGATTCAGTTGTGTTCATCAGAACCGAGTGGAGAAGGAAAGGACAGCCTGGTGTCAAACCCCTCAAAGCCAGTCACAGCCAGGTCGCCGGCGGGCAGAAACCAGGTTGGTGTTGAGGGCCCAGCTCGGCTGCTCGTTCCTGCATAGCCAGAGCGTCCGGTCACATCTGCGACAGCTCCTACTTGGAACAGCTATTCACATATGCACCCACCCATGGCACACACGCACGCACACGCTGTAGTGAAAATACTCTTTTAATAGGTCTTACATTTTTAAAAGACTGATGGTCTGCAGGTGGCAATTTCAGGAGGAATGGTCCAGAGGCTAAGTTCCTACTCAGTCACCACGGAAAAGGCTCTGGGAGAGGAAAACCCTTGCTTCATATTGTCACAAACATCACACGGTATATTCCCCAAGTCCTGATTGACTAAGAAACTACTTATCAGGAGAGGAAAGGGTTGATGCACGTTACAAAGTGACTTTCACCTGCAAAATCAGTTTTATGTTATACTCGGAGTCAGGGTCTGCCACAGGCTGCTTTCATTCAAAACATGTAAGAATTGATTTTGAGAATTTTGCAATCCCTTAAAAAATCCTGCCTTTCGCGAGATGTCCTAAGCGTGTCCAACCCATCTTATTTCTTGTGCTGTTCTGTTCTGTTTTACGCTTTCAACAGCCTGAAGCCACAGTTTTTAGTTTCTGTCTCTAGTGATAACCAGAAAAGAGGATGAGGAAGGAGCTTTACTGGCCCAACCAGAGACAGACAGAAACTAAGAAGCCATGACTGTATTTCCTCCTTGGACACTCTGAGTCTCGAGTGGAGAATCACTGGCACGGAAGCAGATAAAACTCTTGTCTGGCTCTGCGTCCTTAGTACCTTGCCATTCCCACGCATGCTTGCAACAAACACTGCCCAGGAGCTGAGTATACACAGGAAAATAAGGTAGGAGTTCAATAAGCCAAATCAGGCGCTTCAAAAATAAAGCTAGAAAAGCAAGCCCAGAACGTCAGATGGCGGCTGTCCAGTTAAATACGGGGGGCCCAGCCCTGTCCGTCACACTGGAGAGGGTCGGTGCTGCAGGAAGTTAACCTCGTTTACTTTTTCTGGGATGTCCTACATGAAAAATTACACAGTGATTCATATTTTAAAAATTCCTAGGATGTTTAACAGGAGAAGTTGCCACTGTCTTCCCCCTTCCTTAAAGCAATATGTTCTTTCTGAATCTTATACTCGACTGATCTTATTTAAAAAGGAAAAAGAAAGAAACTCAGCTGAAACTTCCTATGATGTCACAGGTGACACAGTCATATGTGGCATCCGTGTGCCAGCTGCTTGGCCTTTAGAGGCTGAGGTCCTGCTGGCTGGCATACCCCGCCCCCCTGCCCCGTCTCCCCTGGCCTCCTGCCTCAGAGTTCTCATCTCATTCTATGCACAAATCTCAGCATGGCCTGTGTTTCCCACAGCACCGCACGTATTTTGAGCCTCAGATCCTTTTGGAGGGGATGCATCTAAAAGGCAGATACTTCTTTCCCTTCTGCCAGACCCCCTGCTCCAGTCGGATCTAATCCACCCAGATGTTTGCAGAAAAGAGTTTGGGGGCATCGGGATCTGCAACACGGGTACGTCGTAGCAAAATCGTGATTTGCATGACAGCCAAGACTTCAGGCTCTCAGAAGCTGGTTGCCGGGGTCACTGGGAAGATAATTAACTTTTCTGTACCTCTGTTTGCTCAGCGTTAAAATGAACATTATAGTCGTACTTTGTAGTTGTTGTGAAGAACATTCAATACGTGGAAACTGCTTTTTGCAGGAGCACACAAGGCCATTGAACAGGCAGATCCGTAGCAGCTTAGCTTCGTGCTGTTACCAGAATAAGCCCTTATTTTTTTCTCAGAACCATCACAGCCCCCTCTCAGGGGCTCTGGCCCAGCACCCTGGTGTGGCAGCAGAAACAGGTGATTGTGCATCAGCGGGATACAGAGCCGTCCCCAGCACAGTGACTCAGAGGGAGATCGTAGGTGACTCAGGCTCCCTCCCCCTAATTGCCCCAGGAGGACAATGGTCCCTGTCTGGTGGTATCATCATGAGGACCGCAAACGTGCACGTTCCTCTGGAGGAAATCTCACTGCTTTGAGGATGCCTGGCCCGTTCAGCCACTGTCAGTAGTGGTCAGCCCTCCCTGCCTGCAGCAACATGCTCTTCCTGCATCTTTGCCTGCTGCCATTGCCCCAGCTTAGATTTCTCTCCAGTTAATCCACATCAGAGATTTCTAGGATTTCTAACGAAACTTTAGTTGACAATGAATACTTCCAAATGCTTTTTCAGAATCCAGAATCTGTTCGCCAAATTTCATTTCCAGTCCCAGAAGGTCAAAGATATCAGGTAGAGGTAAACTGGCTTATTTTTCAACTTACATATTTTTGCTCTCTTTAAATTTGTATAAGTATTTCATATGTATATGTAATGTATATACAAGACTAGATTATAAAAGGAATTTCAGCAGTATCTAGCTTTACAAGGAGGGTCAACACTGGGTTTATATTAAGAACAGCGGCACATCTGAGATTTTATCTACTTGAAAGCTATTATGTGGATGCTCCCGAAGGAATGAGATTCCTGGGTCAGAGACAAAGGGCAGGTTGTTATTCACAGCAGTACGGACGTTCCACCATTTTGGCATGGGTTCCCTAACACCCAGTTCACATAGGAGCCATGGGAAGGGGCCCAGGTGGCTGCTTGCAGGCAGTGCATTGAGTGGCAGGCGAGGAAGCTCCACTTAGGAAACCTGAATCCTTTGTAATTGTCAGTAGCTATGCCGGTGCTCTGCTCGAGAGGAAGACACTGTATCTCCCAAGACCTGTATTTTGCTCCAAATACACACACTCTCTGTCTTCCCAACCTGTTCATTAGACAAACATCCTGTAAAAAATAGTCCATAATAAGGGTGGATCCTGTCTGACTTGCAGGACATGCAGACCCCTGGAAGATTATCTCCCAACAACTAGTTATATAAGAGGTGACCTACTGAGAACTAACAACTCCTCGGCCGGCCGGCTTGATGGGTGTACCTCCTGCCTTCCACCCAGTTCACAGTCAAACCCAACTTCACACATTTTATTCTCAAGCTAAGAGATCACGATGATATCTGTTACTTTAGATGTCCTTATAGAAAACAAAATGTTACAGACTTTCACAATTAGAAAGACTTTGGAGACCAGCCAAGCACTCGTCTTACCACTAAGTGATGCTGACCTGTGCACACGCGCAGGCTTTTAGCTCAGAGATGACACCAAACCCCTGGACAGATGCACAGAAAGCGTTGCTTCTGATCTGGACAGAGATCTGAGGACTTTGCAGCTCCGCAGTCTGGGGGGTCCTTGGAGGTATATGGTGCCCGTGTGGGGCCACTGATTTTTCTCTTTCTCCCACTTTTGGGTTTGGCTGCTTCTGGAGAAGGTCATGAGGCTTGTGCTGATGGTGGACTCAGAAGCTGTGGTCTCAAGGGAAATGGACAGGTTTCTAAGCTGGCTCCTCCACGGGAGTCAGAGACTGCACGGCCGAGGTCCTAACTATCACAGTTTCGTAGAATTCTTTCTCTTAGGTCAACAAGCCTATAGGCCTATGACATGGAGAGGCCATTAGGCTCTGGCCACATGCTACAGGGAGAGCTGGGCCTCAGTGTCTGGCCCCCATCCAGGCCTGGGAGGAGGAGATGCCCAGGGAACATGGTGAGAAGGGTGGGGTCACAGGAAAGAAGCGGGGGCCACTACGGGAAGGAAAGGGACCCAGGCACAGCCATGGGTGGGGATGGGTGGAACTGAAGCCCATGATTTCATGGGAAATCAATGACCAGACGGAACCTGCATTCATCAGCCTCAGTTCGGAGTGGAGTGGCTTATAACTGCTGGAGCACCGCTGGCAGTGCCTGCATGGGTTTGTAAGGTCAGTAACTGACCCTGCAGGGTCAGTAAGAAACATTCATGTAAACAACAGCGCTAAAGAGAAACCTGCAGACAGAACTTTTAATTCACCTGTGATAAGTTTACTAGATCGTGTTTAGATGATCCACGAGTTCTAGGTAATACTATCTTGGTTAAAAAATAAACTGTGGGTGTTTAAAGAGGATACTGCAGGTAAAAGGAACCTGTAAATATAGAAACAGACTATCTGATAGAGATTGTAAGATCTCGATCCCCCTCTCCACGATCCAGAACGGAGGAGAAAGGGTCTTCTCTCACGGCAGGCGGAATTGCTCAAGTATCTACTCTCCTGCCCTTTTTGTCTGGAGGGGTCTCCAAGGGATGGAATAACTTTCTGGAGATGTGGTTTCTCCATCAAACAGGGCCCATTTATTAATTACTTTGGAGTAAAGTGAGTAAATTTTTGCACAAACCATTAAACTATGTTTTTGTTATAGCTAACGTTAAAATGGAATTGATAATTAAAAAACTCGTACTCCTCTTAAAAGGATAATGAAATTAGGTTTCCATCAAAACGTCCATCACTGGCCTAGAGGATGTCTGGCAGATCCAGACTGCAGCCAGAAGGTGGGTCCCCTCCTCCAGGAGCAGCGGGCTGATGGGAGGGCACTGCAGCCCCCAGGGTCGGGGAGAGAGTTGGGTTGAGGGTGCAGCCACGTGATTTTGATATGCAAGCCCCTCTTCGAGTATAGCACAGAGAAGAAAACTGCCGAAACACGACGTTTTGCTTGGCGACAAATGGCTGATATTGTTTTGAAGCCTGCGTGAACCTTGAATACCCACATGGAGCAGCTCTGTTTAATGTCCTCAGAACAGGAGCTTTTCAGTGCACGGGAGCCAGTCACCCATAAAAATGTGCACACTGCACTAATGGCACTTCCTATACAAAACAGTATTACAATCCGACAGGGGATGAGGCGAAGAGCTGAAATGAGATTAGGCGCCATAGATTAGGCTGCAAATTGTGCGGTGAACATTATCGTGAGGCCCCTGCTGGTCTCAGGGGACCACTGGCCTCCGGAGGCAATGGGCATAGAACACTGATCTGAATATCAAACCTTAATGCCTACAGAGGGTTCAATCCAATTTATCACTAGCCTTCGCGATCTTTCCAACTTTGATTTGGATACATCAAAATCGAAGAGCACTGTGAGTGTGTGTTACGGAATGGCAGTGATGGTTTATGCTATTCAGCAGACAGCCTCCGATTCAGACTCGACCGCATGCCTCTCAGTGTGAGGGGTGAAAGAGGGCTGCCTGGGTTGGAAACTTGTCCCATGGAGAGGACACCCCGTTTCCCTTGCCTGGAACTCGACTGGCCCTGGTGGTCCCGCCAACATGGCGGGATGGGTTTAGCACTGTGCTGACACTTGGCCTGACCTTGACGAGGACTGGCCACTTCCACTGTGGCCTCGAGTCATCACGTGGGACGTTCGATTGCTCCGCAGGGGAGTCCGCCTGTGGAGGCCCCAAGGCCGCTGGAGAGGGGAGCCCTGTGGGGCAGTTTTCCAGCTGCTCCCCCTGGCCCAGCCGCACCCGGAGAGGCCCTGGGCTACACAGAGGCCTCCGCTGCCTGTGAGAGCAGCACCTAGGTGGCACCACCACTGCTGAGCGCTGCCCGAATCCCAACTCGCCAAACCCTGAGACCTAATAATGCTGCCGCCGCTCCAGGGCTAAGCTCTGGAATCATTTGTTTTGTAGCAATACAAAGCAGGAACAACCATGCCGGCTGCTATGTTATGTCCTTTCACCCTTCCTGACCTTCCACAGAGCAGTTATTATTAAATATATTGGTGACCACTCAAGTTAAAAACGTGTTTAGTAATTCTCGAGAAAAGGGCCAATCACACAGACTTTTAATGTAAATATGAGGTTAAACACACTGAAGAACACCTGATTCCAGTGAGTAGGCAAAGAAACCCTCAGAAGAAGCTCCAGCCCCAGTCCACAGGGCCCAGTGATGACAGCATTCTGGAGCCAGGTGCCGAGGCACCAATCCCACCGCACCCTAACCAGCTGTGTGATCAAGGCACCAATCCCACCGCACCCTAACCAGCTGTGTGATCAAGGGCACCAATCCCACCGCACCCTAACCAGCTGTGTGATCAAGGCACCAATCCCACCCCACCCTAACCAGCTGTGTGATCAAGGGCAAGCGGCTTAATTTGTCTGTGCCTCTGTTTTCTCATTTGTACAAGAGTGAGAATAATAGTACCCCTTGTTATCAAGATGAAGTGAGTTAATACTTATAAAGTGCCGGGCACAGAATTAGTGCTGTGTGTTTGCTATAAGATTAAAACACAACGGGCTGGGTGCGGTGGCTCACACCTGTAATCCCAGCACTTTGGGAGGCTGAGGCGGGAGGATCACCTGAGGTTAAAAGTTCAAGACCAGCCTGGTCAACATAGTGAAGCCACATCTCTACCAAAAATACAAAAAACATTAGCTGGGTGTGGTGGTCTGGGGAGGCTGAGGCAGGAGACCTGCTTGAACCCGGGAGGCAGAGGTTGCAGTGAGCACTGCAGGCTGCACTCCAGCCTGGGAAACAAGCATGAGACTCCATCGCAAAAAAATAAAATAAAACAATTCTTTTCTTGATCCTTCCTCTGAAAATACTGTCCCCTGCAAACTAGAGCCCAAGGCTGGCACCTGCACTAGGTGACTCCCGGGCCCTCACCACATTCTACACCTGCACGCCTGTTGAAGTAGACACAGCACAGCCCTGCGGCGGGGCAGGACCTTGCTCACAGCCCTGCGGCGGGGCAGGACCTTGCTCACAGCCTGTGGCGGGGCAGGACCTGGCTTGGACTGGGTTTTGCTGAGGGGATTAAGTCCGTGATTCCTCAGTGCTGGGCCGGCCCAGGGCGGCGGCCTCGGAAGGGCCTGAGAGCTTGTCCTGCACCCTCGGGATTCTTGCTCCCTGGTCTTCACCCTTGCAGGTGACTCTCAGCACAGGCAGGATTTGGAACTACTCATTAGGATAATTCCAGAAAAACATGTCACAGAACTAACAATTTTCTTTGGAAAATAAAGCACATTATAGAATCTAAACTTACCAGGATCACCGTGGGAGGACTGCTATTTTAATTTAGGAAGAGCGCAGGTCTTATATTTGCCAGTTTATAGACTGAGATCAAGAGACAGGTAACGGAAGCATCCACGTGGAGGGACTCTTCCCCACCATTCTCACCGAGAGCTACCCGGCCCGCCCCCGGCCTCTCCAGGGAAGGTCCCTGCAGACCCACATGCCCACCATGGGCCTCCTTATCTCCAGCCCCAGCAGCTGAAGGACAGTTATCTGCTCTACTAATGGAAGATGCATTTTCATGGCTAATCCCAAATCAGGCCCTCCCATCTGTCCTTGCAACGTATCATGACATCTCGCAGGTTCAGGAGACGCACTCACGCTGTGTGAGTCACTTTCCAGGTCAAAGCTGCCTTTGTCTCCCTTCCTACCTCCATTTCCAACTGCCCTTGTCCCCTCCCTGTCATTCCACCACCTGCCCTTCCAGGTTTCTTGCTGTCTGACTAGTCAATTCCCAGGAATCAAGGAAGTTTTTAATATTCTGAAGTTGCTATATAGCCCTCCCCTTCCGTCCTCGTGAACTTCTGGAGAAAGGAGTAGAAAGAAGGTTCATGATACAAAGTGCTCATCAGATCCAACTCCACAGAAGGTGCCATAGTTTGCTGCTCTCACTACCTCTGCCTTCAGCCAGAATCAGGAAATTTGAAGCCGTCTTCCCATGAGGCTATGGCTGGAGCCCGGAGAACTCGTTTCTCTGGAAGCTGTCACATGAGGACGTGAGCTGAGGGCTGAAGAGCATCTCCAGAGTTAAAGAGCAGCTCCGCGGAGTGGGGGAGGTCCTGACCGGTGGGCTCCGTCCCAAGCACTGCACTGGCACTCTGCTCCCCTCTCCTGTCTTCAGTGGCAGGGGCTACCCCTGGGGTCGGGTGGGCTCCAGCCATCAAGGATGCTCCAATCCTGTGCTCTGGTCCCTGCCTGTGACCCTATAAAGCTGGGAACCCTGGGCAGGCTCAGCACTGGGATTCCAGGAGCCTGGCTGTGCCCTGGGCACCCTGCCCAGCACCCTCCCAAGACTGAAGCTCCATGAGCCCAGGGATGAGTCAGCAGCTTGCTATCACCGAGGCCAGCAGGAGAGGAGGCTGGAAAGCAGAAGTGTCCCACAGGCGGGCACATCATCTGCACCCCTGACGAAGGACCAAGACTGCTAGTCCCCAGCCTCAAGGCTGCAGCCAGCAAAAAAAAAAAAGGAGACAGTTCCAACGTTTTCAGAGTGGCTGGTAAAGGGTCTTCTGGACCAGGGGTAGCAGGCCTAGGACTATTTCTCTGAGAAAAGGACAGCACCCAAGAGCAGCCACCTGGTACACTAAGCTTGGAGGGACACTGAGCTCTTAGCCGGACAGGCAGTGCCGGCCACGGCCACAGCCACTGTGAGGAAACAGCGTTCAGGGAAAAGCTCAGACATGTAGCTTTGGAGATAAATGGAAGAAGTCAGTTTCTCACCGGGACACACAATGTTTGGGGGAATTGTGGAATCTCTCAAAGGCAGATTCTCTCTCTCACTTTGCATTTCCTCACTGGGTAATGAGGTTGAACATATCTTCATGTGCTTCAAAGGTAAGTAGGAATCAGAAATCGTAACTATTACAATAGCACACACACAGTTTATTCCCATGCTGATATTTCAGCTCTTAAATATTATTCCTGTTCCTATTTATGATAAATGTGATTCCCATTCCTACATTCAGGAATATGAGAAACTGCCATGATTTCTCTACCTCTCAAAGGTAAATCCTCTCTCTTGCTTCCTCCAGCTCTTTTCAAGCAGCAAATATTCCTTCCACACTCAGAATAAATTCAGGTTCTATGTGGGTTGGTTGTATATACAATTTAAATCCCTGTGGCACTGTTCTTTAACTAAATCTCAAAACAGGAGAATCACCTCACAGCATCCGGGACTGCAGCCCCTCCAGGACTGAACGGCCCTTCACCAACCAGAGTGCACAGCAGAATCAAGCCGACTAGTGCTTCATGCGAATGGAAAAAGATGCGTGTTTTTTAAACCTCAATGTGGTGGTAAACTATGTTTGAAACCCTTTCGGAACTGAAGTATCAGCCCAGGAATAAACTGTGTGTGTCTTGTCATAGAAATAGTTCTTATAACTTTGCAAACTTATTGCTCAGCGTTTTTTGTTTCTTTTAATAAAGATCACAGTTTTATTCTTACCCTAGACTGGGAAAATGAAAGTAAAAACTGTACAAACAGGCTCATCTCAAAGGCATCCCCCTTCTCTGCAGAATCAGAACGGGATGGGGACAATCAAGCTTGAGGGCAGGCCCCAGGCCGTCCCAGCCACACGGGGCTCCTCGCAGGGGTCCTGCTGGGTCTGGGGTGGGGGTGTTTGGTGTCCACCCACTAGATGCTGATAGCAGCCCCTGCTTTGACAGCCAGACCGTCTGCAGGCATTGGCAGATGTCCCTTAGGGGCAAATCACACCTCATTAGGGGTCCTTGGTCTAGACAGAGGAGTACTAGAGAGGAAGTGAAAACGGCCAATCCATTTCCTAGTATACCTGGTGGCAACACGGTTTTCATAAACACACTTTTTATTTATTTATTTATTTTTTTGAGATGACGTCTTGCTCTGTTGCCAGGCTGGAGTGCAGTGGTGTGATCAAGGTTCACTGCAACATCTGCCTCCTGGGTTCAAGCAATTCTCCTGCCTTGGCCTCCTGAGAGGGATTACGGGCGCGTGCCACCAGGCCTGGCTAATTTTTGTATTTTTAGTAGAAATGGGTTTTCGCCACGCTGGCCAGGCTGGTTGCACTCCTGACCTGAAGTAATTCACCCGTCTCAGCCTCCCAAAGTGCTGGGATTACAGGTGTGAGCCACGGTGCCCAACCTAGAGCCATTTCATCAAACCTCTACTTTTAACAAACCACAAATGATGACGGTATAGTCCTTTTTTTTTTTTTTTTGAGACGGAGTTTCGCTCTTGTTACCCAGGCTGGAGTGCAATGGCGCGATCTCGGCTCACCGCAACCTCCACCTCCTGGGTTCAGGCAATTCTCCTGCCTCAGCCTCCTGAGTAGCTGGGATT
>CAUYOR010041993.1:0-17857 GCA_963573925.1 Callimico goeldii | reverse complement strand
TCATAGGTTTAAATGAAACATTGATTGGCCATTATTAATACCCATTTTTTTTTTCAGAATAAAGCAATATTTCCGTTCACTCTCCCTCTTTCTCTTCCTCTTTCTTCCTCTCCTTTACTCATTTTTTTTTCTTTCCTTCTCAAAAAAAAAAAGAAATCAACTTGTAAACCTCTAGACCCAGGTCGGCAATGTCTCTCTCATTGCTTGATTTCCTTCCTTCCCTTCCCTTCCCTCCCTCCCTCCCTCCCTCCCTCCCTCCCTTCCTTCATCCCTTCCTTCCTCCCTACCTTCCTCCTTCCCTCCCTTTCTGCCTTCCTCAAAAAAAAAAAAAAAGAATTCTGGCCCAGTGCAGTGGCTTATGCCACTTTTGGGGGCAGAGGTGGAAGGATCACTTAAGCTCAGGAGTTCAAGATCAGCCTGGGCAATATAGTGAGAGCCTATCACCATACCAAAAAAAAAAAAAAAAAAAAACCACCATCATCTAGAAGGATCTAATTATTGACAGTTATCAAATATTCCATCCAACAAAAGCGGAACATACACTCTTTCAAGCGCCCAAGTAACATATACAAGATAGATCATACCCTGGGCCAGAAAAGTCCTCAGAAAACTGAAAAGTATTGAAATCACACAGAGTATCTTTGTTGTCCATATTTACAGATACCATGACTGTATATGTAGAAGATCCCAATAGATCTACAAAAATTAGAAAAAGGAAAAGAAAAAGGAAAAAAAAAACCTTCTCAACTTAACTGGTAGGTTCAGTAAGGTCTGAAGATACAAGCTAAACATACAGAAATCGACTGTATTTCTATGTACTAGCAATGAAACTGAAATTAAAACTACGATCACTCCAAAAAATAAAATAATTAGTTGTAAATCTAACAAAACATGTACAGGACTTGTAGGCTGAACACTACAAAATGCTAATCAAAGAAATAAAAGAACTAAATTAACAGAGACATACTGTGTTCAAGTATTAGAAAACTCAACCTAGTAAAGATATCAATTTTCCTCAAATTGATAGACATATCAATTAAATTTATATATAAATATATATTTTTCTATATTATATATTATATATAATTATATATGATATATTTATTTTTAGTATATATTTATATATATTCTACATAATATGTAATATAGAAATGTATATATAAATATATATAATTAAATTTATAATATATGTATAAATTTAATTCCTATCAAAATCCCAGCAAGCTAAGTGCAGTGTATACTTGTAGTCCCAGCTATTCAGGGGGCTAAGGCAGGAGAATTGCTTGAGTCCAGGACTTCCACGCTATGGTGCACTATGCTGAGTGATCAGGTGCCCACATTAAGTAAGTTCAACATCAATGTGGTGACCTCCTAGGAGTGGGGGACCACCAGGTTGTCAAAAGAGGAATGAACTGGACAAAGTTGGAAATGGAGCAGGTCAACACTCCCATGCTAATCAGTACTGAGCTCTTGATTGTGTATCCCCAAAGCACTCCAGCCTGGGCAACATAGTGAGACCCCATCTCTCACAAAAGAAAAAATCCCGGCAAAGTTTTTATAGATACAGACAAGCTTATTTTAAAGTTTTTGACAAAGGTGAAAAAGCAATTCAAGAAAACCAGGATAGTCTTTTCAACAAAGGTGCTAGAGCATTCAGATACCCATAGACAAAAAAAAATGAACCTCCACTTAAACCTTATAAAAATTAATTCAAAGTAGACCATACAGTTAAATACTAGATGTAAAACTCTAAAGTTTTAAAGAAAACACAGAAGAAAAGTCTTTGGAACCTAGGGCTTGATGAAGAATTCTCACATATGACAACAAAAGGCTAATAATCAATCAAACAAAAAACCTGATAAGCTGGACTTCATTGAAACGTAAAACTTTCAGTCTGTGAAAGACCTATAGGGACGATGAAAAGACATGCTAGACATTTGGAGAAAATATTTGCAAATCACGTGTCTGGCAAAGGACTCTTATCTAGAATATATAAGGAATGCCTGAAACTGGGTCTCTTGCCGCAGCAACATGAGTGGAAGCATTGCCTTAACCCTTTTCCCGTTTAGAAAAAAAAGAGGCAGCTTGGTGCCACCACTATTTAATTTTTTTTTTT
The DNA here is from genome assembly GCA_963573925.1 of Callimico goeldii. Classification (NCBI taxonomy): domain Eukaryota; kingdom Metazoa; phylum Chordata; class Mammalia; order Primates; family Cebidae; genus Callimico; species Callimico goeldii. Next base: position 15,741 of record CAUYOR010041993.1, on the reverse strand, counting down.
TTTTTTTTGAGACAGAGTCTTGCTCTGTCTCCAGACTGGAGCACAGTGGCGCAGTCTCGGCTCACTGGAACCTCCGCCTCCCGGGTTCAAGAGATTCTTCCGCCTCAGCCTCCGGAGTAGCTGGGACTACAGACGCGTGTCAAACGCCCTGCTAATTTTTGTATCTTTAGTAGAGACAGGGTTTCACCATGTTGGCCAGGATGGTCTTGATCTCTTCTTGACCTTGTGATCCACCCGCCTCGGCCTCCCAAAGTGCTGGGATTACAGCTGTGAGCCACCGCGCCCGTAGCACTCATTTAATTTTACATAAACAGGTTCTTTGAGGCTGAAGCAAATCTGACTGATTTTTGATGTGAAAGTAAAATATAAAAACTGTTCCTGGAGTTCCAAACAGAACTAACATGGGAATAGTCTGAATCATAAGAATCGTCTACTTCGGAAAAATCGGATTCATCAAATCAATCTTCAGGCAACAACTGTTTGAGAACGATGTTAACACCACGTTAGGAATGCTATGTTTTCAAGGATCTGGCATTTTCAGTGATTGAGAATTACTATATTTTGTAAATGGAAATACCACTACTAAAAACAGAATACTATAAACAGAGTGATGTCTTTTGTTTCCAAAGTCGATATTCTAGAGCCATGTGAAAATAGTGATGAAAGTGAGATATTTTGTGGCAAAGTTATCTCCGTGTAAACGCTGAAGCCACAAGCGCTGCTGGAGAGTATTCTCAGGGCAAAAGGGAAAGGGGTTAAGAAAATGTCACACAAACAGGGCCTGGGGGAATTGCCAGCTTGGAAAAGGCCAAGCTGAAGGCCATAGAGATGCAGAACACCCTGCCTACCAAAGAGACCACTGAGCAGGAGAAGTGAAGTGAAATTTCCTAAGAGCCTTGAGGATTCTCTACCCTCGTCATCTTCGAGCCCCCACTTGAGATGTGGAGAAAGAGCCACCTGCAAGATGGACACGCCCCACAAGCTGCGCTGTGAACCTGGGCTCTCTGCACCATGCCACCGACCTGTGGGTCTCTGAGGGGACACCCCAGTGGGACTGCCAAATTCTCTGGCTTGCCCAGGGATATTATAGAAAATTATCTGCGGCTGGGCATGGCTCATGCCTGTAATCCCAACACTTTGGGAGGCCGAGGCAGGCAGATCACCTGAGGTCAGGAGTTTGAGACCAGCCTGACTAACATGGTGAAACCCCACCTCTACTGAAAATACCAAAATTAGCCAGCTGTAATCCTAGCTACTTGGGAGGCTGAGACAGGAGAATCGCTTGAACTCGAGAGGTTGAGGTTGCAGTGAGCCAAGGTCGGCCACTGTGCTCAAGCCTGGGTGACAGAGGGATATTGTCTCAAAAAAAAAAAAGTATATATATGTATGTATGTATGAAAATTATTTGTATGAATAATGAAAAAAAAAACACAACTTGTGGCAAAAATAAAAAAGAATTCTTGAAACCCAACAGTAAAAACACCACTCCAATTAGGAAATGAGCAAAGAACATAAAGAGACATTTATTTATTTCATCAGAGGATGTAGAGATAGCAAATGAGCACATGAAAGAATGTTTAATATCATTACTCATTTTGGAAATGCAAATTAAGACCACCCTGTTAGAATAGTGTAAAGAAAAAATAGTGATGATACCAAATTCTGGTAAAGATGTGGAAAAACTACATTTTTCATATGTCGTTGGTGAGAATGTAAAATGGTTCAGCGACTCTAGAAAATAGTTTGGCAGTTTATTTAAAAAAACTAAGTGTGCAACTACCATACACCCCAGTAATGATACTTCTGGGCATTTATCCCAGAGATATAAACACTTATATCTACACAAAAACTATACACAAATATTCATTGAAGCTTTATTTGTAATAGGGGAAATCTAGAAACAACTATGATGTCCTTCAATAGGTGGATGAGTCCATAAATTGTATATATTCATACCATGGAATCCTACTCAGAAATAAAAAGCAGTGGACTATTGATACATAGGAAAACTGTGATAGGTTTCTTTTTTTTTTTTTTTGAGATGGAGTTTTGCTCTTATTACCCAGGCTGGAGTGCAATTGCGCGATCTTGGCTCACCGCAACCTCTGCCTTCTGGGTTCATTCAATTCTCCTGCCTCAGCCTCCCGAGTAGCTGGGGTTACAGGCACGCGCCACTGTGCCCAGCTAATTTTTTGTATTTTGAGTAGAGATGGGGTTTCACCATGTTGACCAGAATGGTCTCGATCTCTTGACCTCGTGATCCACCCGCCTCGGCCTCCCAAAGTGCTGGGATTACAGGCTTGAGCCACCGCGCCCGGCCCGCTTGTTCGTTTTTATATCAGCGAGTTTTACTAGGTTTCTACCTCGATGGCATTCTACTCTGTCAGTACAGTCCAGATACGTAAGTGGACTCTGTGTTTGTGTGCACATATGTGTGTGTATATGCATGTGTGTGTGCGTGTGCGCATGTGTGTGCATGTGCGCATCTCTGTGTGCACACACGTGTGTGCATGTGTGTCCACGTGTGTGAGCACATATATGCGTGTATGGTGTGTGTACGTGTGTGTTCCCATGCTGGTGATGAGGGAGTGTTTGAGTCTTCTCTTATTTTCAGTTCTTCAGTCTTCTAGGACCTTAAAGCTTCCCTTTTTGCTTCTTCTGCCCTTCATCATCTGATTTCAAAAGAACACTCTTCCTTCTACTTGGTCTGGAAGGATGAGCTCTGTTTTGACAGATAAGGTTAGCCTTTTTCTCCCCAGGAGCTGTGCATTTTGAAAACCATTCCTTCAAACTGCACATAGTTGTCAATCCCTTCCTTGCAGTCCACACTGTGATCTAGCCAGATTGTCAGTACTTTCAGATGGGGGGGTGGATGTCGCCTTTCCGGTGGTCGGTTCAGATCAACCCTGGGACCATTTGTTAAACTCCCCTCTTCTCTCTTCCTTCAAGTTTTCCCGGTCTGCCTTTGCTTGCTACGAGGCCTGTGGTGGGGTGAAGGTAGGCCAGGAGCATGAGAAATTGTGTGCTTGTATGCTTCGATTTGGTGATTTTTCCCCCCTTTTAACTTACAGTTATTTTGAAGCAGGGGCTTCAAATAACTTCAGATTTTTCTGAGGATTGAATGCAGAACACTGGATGTGAAGAAAAGCATTCTAAATCCACGTTAGGAAGCATGAATATTACATTAACAACCCAGCGTGATAAAGATGGTGCAGATATACGCACTAATACCCCTCATGAATATCAGTGCAGAAGATGCTAAGTAAAATGTTAGCCAGCAGAGTCCACTACCACGTTCAGAAAGAACCGAAAGAATGAATATGTGGACTTCATTCCACCAATGCAATATTTGTAACATGTAGGTCTACACCTGTTGACTACAGGGCTCGAACCTTATGGCATTTGCATTGTGAAAACAGTAGAATATCATTTTGATGAATAAATGGATGACTACGAATCACACACCTAAAATCCCAGCTAGATATGATGCAAAACTTTAAGAAAGAGCAGATATTAGTTAAAATGTAATCAGTGGGTGGGGTAAAAATGCCCTCACTGTTGGAGAGTGCATTAAGGGCACAGCTTTGCCCCTTGCTGAACAGCTACACACAGCTGTGTCCTCCCTAGGAAACCCTGCTTCCTTCTCCAAATTGTACCATGTGTAGAGACGTTGTTATTGTTGCTTCTGCTGCTGTCATTTTCCCTCAAGGGTGGGGTCCGGCCATCTTGCAGAGCATACAACAGCTGCTTTCTCAGGCTCTGGCCTCCCACAATCTGCACTGAACCACGTCTCAGTCTGGGGACTGAGCCACGCTGCCAGGTTGCTGTGGTCCACCCACAATTTCTCCCTACCACCCTCTCACATCTTATCCCAGTTTCAAAAGAAAATAGAGCTCTAGGAGGCGATAGAAAGAGTGTAGATGCTTCAATCCTAAGCCCAGGTGTACCATGCAGTAGGGTGAGACTTTAGACAGCCAGGTAATGTCCTCCTACCCGTTTCTTCCTCTGTAAGATGGGTCTTCACCTTGCACAGGGCTGTCACAAGGATGGAATGATCTAGTGCTTTGAAAGGAAGAAAGAGCCACCCAAAGAAATGTGCAGCCACTTGGTCCCGATTGAGCGGGGAAAGAAACAGCAGCGTCTCTAGTGTAAGCTTTGTCCATGAAATCTGATGATTACAATGAAAAAACACACATCCTAATTCTTCTCTGAAAACCTAAATTCACAACTGATCAGTAACTGCTTCACCAAGGAAGCTCCAGCTGCTCCATTCAATCAAACAAAATGAATGTTTCATTTCACTCATCCTTCCAAACACGGAGGATTCCTGTGAACAATTACAAGAAACCCTGCAACGGAGGCACTTCTCCTCTGACTAATCCTGTGGAATACCTGTCTATCTCCTCCTTGGCTTCCAGAACAATCTTCCCACTGAGAGAACAAAGCCAACTTGCACGCTCCTCCCCACGCGGAGAATACACAGGCTCATTCTGGAAGCTTCAACACCCACCATCTCCCCGACAAACAAAAGCCTGACATTTTCGCAGGCGCTTATTTTAAGGTCAGAAGACTGAGTACAGATTGAAGACATTTGACTTTAAAATACACAAATCCCTGATATTTTAGACCAGGATCTCTGTCTCAGACCACAAATGCACATTCAGGTCCACAGTTATATATATTTTTAATCATTGGGTGGGGTAAAAACGCCACAGATATATATATCTGTAGTTTGGCGAGGGTTCTCTTTACCCACAAAAATCCCTGTTCAAAGACAAGCCTATCTGTGTCTTGCTGGTTGACTAGATTACAACAAAATCTCTTTAACGATTTATTGGCTGGGCGCAGTGGCTCATGCCTGCAATCCCAGCACTTTGGGAGGCTGAGGTGGGTGGATCACCTGAGGTCAGGAGTTTGAGACCAGCCTGACCAACATGGCCAAACCCCGTCTCTACTAAAAATACAAAATTAGCCAGGCGTGGGGGCGCATGCTTTTAATCCCAGCTACTCAGGAGCCTGAGGTAGGAGGATCGCTTGAACCGGGGAGGCAGAGGTTGCAGTGAGCCAAGATTGTGCCATTGCACTCCAGCCTGGGCAACAAGAGCAAAACTCCATCTCAAAAAAAAAAAGTTTATTGACTGCCTCTTACGTGCCGGGCACTGACTTATGTGCTGACAGCCCCATGCAGAACACATGGGCAGGGTTGCCATCCACAGGAGTCTGACGGTCTCAGACATTAATCATATGCAGAATCACACCAATATGCTGTTGCAAGTTGCAATGGACTCAGCGAAGGAAAAGACCAGGTCTGGCTCTATTCTGGGGTGAGGTGTCAAGTAAGGCTTCACAACCCCTGTCCCTGGGCCCTGCATGGAGTCAGCACTCAGCACATATTGACCAGATGCACATATGATGAATCCTGAAAGATTAGTGGGAGTTAATCGGGCCGGCGTGCTCCAGGAGACGGTTCCAGCTCACGTAGACGTCCTGAGGCAGGAGGAGAGTGGCTGTTTAGAGCCAAGGAGGAAAGGTCACCGTGGCTGTGGGTGGAGAGCACAGGGCAGACAGTGGAGGAGATGAGGGGAGGCGGTCGTCAGGGGCCACCAAACCTTCTCAGTCCCAGAACCAAGAACTGACTGTGAGTCCTTCCCATTCACCTCACTGTGATCAGTTCCACTTACACATGTCTCGCTCTGTAGGTACTGGCTCTGGATGCCAGCAGAAATCAACAAGGCCAGGCCTGCCCTAAGGTTTCACTGCTTTGTTCAAAATGTATGGCAAGTAGGAAGCATGCATGCCTGCAAGGGCGCTGGGCACACTATTTGCACCGAGGGACAATACCTGTGGGGATAACACTGATGGCCAGAGCACTACTCTATATATACCTGCCATTATTCATGTGGTGACATCCTTGACAAAATGATCCGTTCCTACGACACCGCTCAGCCAGCGGAGTTAGTTTCTCAGGCCAGCACTATGCACAAATTCCCAGAAAGACAAGACACAAATTAAAACCCCAAAGGAAGCATCTCCTCAGGGCCTAACACTGGCTCCAGTATTCGAGGCCAGGCACCTCCATTGGCACAGAAATACAGAGAGGGAAAAACCTTGAGTCCCCTGCTGCGGTGGGGGGCAGGCAGTGCTGCAGCAGGGGCAGGTGATCCAGGGCCACATGGGTGGTGAAGGGTTCTAGAATCACCCACAGGAAGAGCCAGAAGGGACCCCAGAGACAGTGTTCCTCAAAGGCTGTCTTTCTACAATTGAGAAGACTGAGGCCAGAGAGGGCATGGTGTCCCTCACAAGCTCACTCAGAGCCTTGGGGGAAAGCAGAACTTACTAAAATTTAGTATATGGGGCTGGGTGCAGTGCCTCATGCCTGTAATCCCAGCACTTTGGGAGGCTGAGGTGGGCAGATCACTTGATGCCAGGAGTTCGAGACCAGCCTGGCCAACATGGTGAAACCCCATTTCTACTAAAAATACAAAAATTAGCCAGGCAAGGTGGCACGCCCCTGTGCTTCCAGCTACTCGGGAGGCTGAGGCATGAGAATCGCTTGAACCCAGGAGGCGGAGGTTACAGTGAGCGGAGATCACACCACTGCACTCCAGCCTGGGTGACAAAGTGAGACTCAGTCTCAAAAAAAAAACATTAGTATTTGGACTCACAGTTCAGTGCTCATTTTATATCACCACACTAGCTCCCAATATGAAGACTGTCTGTACAAAGAAAATATATATCAGGCTAGAGAGTAAGTTATCTGAGCTGACCTCTCTCGCTTTTAACCTTATGACATTACAACGTGCACAAAGATCCAGCAAGAAGGGAGATGTGGAGAGATTAGGAAAAGGTCATTTCCTCCTCTGTTGGTGAGAATGTTGTCAGCTGCAGGAACAAAAGTGTGTCATCTTACCTAATAAAACCTCCTACCCAGTGATCAGCGACATCGTCGAAGCCCCCAGCTCTTTTTGCCTTCCCGCTTTGACACGCTTAGCAGGTTGACCTGTCTTGAAGCCAGTTCTCATCATGGCTGCTGTCCAGGCATCACCTCCAAACCCAGCAATGGCTAGAAGAGAGGCTCCCATTGGCCGGAGCTGTTTCTCATCCCAAACCTAAATCCAACCCAGATAAGGCTGAGCCTCGGTGGCCAGGTTCGGCCTTGCCTGCATACTCTGGGGGCTGGTGGACATCTGCACAAAGTCAGCCAGGATCAAAGGCAGATGGGTTTTGAGTAAGGAACAGCCTGCCTTCTGAGGCTCCAAGTGCCTCTCCTTGCCTCTCTGCGCCATTTCATCTGTAGTCACTCTAAGCGACAACAGCACAGTCGTCACAGAGGAGGTCTGCTGCACAGAGAGAATAGGTATGTCCTGTGAAGTGGACTAGAAGGGATTCAAATTCCATTTCATTTTGCTGGGTGGAAAAGTCATATTCAAAACTCACATCTTCCTCCCCTCCAGGGGCCTCTGCTGTTCAGATTCATACCACTAATAAGCACTCCTACAACTCTGTCAGATAATATAAATGAAAATGAGAACAAGAAAGATTTCTGTGCTGTTCGTCCTTAATATCCGGAGGCAAGGCTTGGATTTGTTTATTTGGAACAATACCGTGCCTTGCAAAGCCTCGTAAAATCTCCCAGTGCTACAAAAACATCCAATATGTGCAGGTCGTAGAAACAAAAGCCATGCAGGAACTGAGTTTCGTTGTTAGTCCATAGCTAGAAAAAATACAACTACAAACAAAAATTAATGTGACGTCTCTAATGTCAATGCATCAGATGCTTCAGTGTCTGGGCTGTACCGTAAGATTCTGTTACACAGACTTTGCACATAGAGTGACAACTGTTCACTTTGTAAGAGTATTTTTGTATGTGAGAAAATACACATTACTCCAAGACACTCTGACCTCCCCTCTTATTTATAGTGTTGCGTTTAGTCTACTGATGACAGCGCTTCAAGCTTCTCATCTCGTCCGTGGTGTTGTTCACAGGGCCTGGGCAGGTACCCCGTGCACAGCTGCCTCGGCCTCCCCTAAGCGTCCACCCACCCACACACCTGGCTGCCAAGAAGCAGATGCGGTTTCTCTGAACATGGTATATGTTCTCACACCTCCATTCCTCTGCACAAGATTTTGCCTGCGTCTAAAACCCCCACCCTGCCACCACTCCCTTCTTTACCTGGTCAATTGCGGTTCATCTTTGAAGCCCTCCTTCAGATCTTGTTTCCCATCCACCTGAGCAGGTCCCTGAGCACCAGCCCTGTGGCACTGCTGGTGACCGCGTGCGGGAGCCCTTGGTGAGGCTTCTGTGCCCTCAGTGGCCCCTCATGGCATCCACTGCTTTGCTAAATCAGCTCTGCTGTTGGGTGCTGCCCCAAGTCCCAGCCTTAGTGACCTTCCTGCTCTGACCTTCCTCGGTCACTCCCCTCCCCATGGGCAGAGGCCCAGAAGTTGCGCCCACCTGGGGCTCCCGCCCCTGCCCATCTGGACCACGCTCCAGGGACCCAGCATCCCAGAATTGCTACCCAAACAGCCCCAAGTCTGCCTCAGGCCTGCATGAGCCTTTTCCCAGGCCTGGCCTCCCAGAGGGGCACACGTGGGTGTGCGCACCCCAGGCCTAAGGAGGAGCTGAGGGCGGCTGCTTGTGAGGCTGTGGTTGCCTGCGGTGGCTCCTGCTGTGGAGAAAGAAGTGAATCTTGGGGTGGGGGCAGTCCGGGCCCGCAGCCACCATGCAGCCACCTTTCCACAGGAAACCTGTGGACCCCACTGATTCTAAATTCAAAACTTACCTTCTTGGCACATATGTCACCGGACTTGGTGACTTGGGGGGACAATGAGGCCTGTTTTACTGACAGCACACAAGGCCAGTGGATAATGATTAGATACTGATACGTGGATGTGTGTTCTCGCCCTGGCCCTGCAAATGCCAGGGGCAGCTCTGGTGTGACCATTCCTCCTTGGGAGGCTGGATTTGAACTTTGATTCCTGTGAGAGCTCTTGGTGTGGGGCCACCCTTCAGACTTTGAGGAACTGGCTGAAGTAACTACCTTCTGGGAACTTTCAGAGCAGATAGTTTTGCCCAGGGGCACCAAAACTCCTTAGGGGGGCTTTTTTTGAGAATTTTCTACAGTGTTGATAATATACCACATAAAACAGTGTAAGTTCCAATCAGGCTGGTGATTAGTATAAACTGCATCTGTTTGAAAATTACATTCCGGCAATACTGATGTTTCATTTTTCGAGGTTATTAGATGAAATTCATCCTGAGATGATAAATTCTTAGGAGCATTTCAGTGCAGAGCTCTATGGAGCAATATAATCAGCCATCTTTGCTGACACTGGCCTGGCAGCTGTACCCAGTGAGAGGCCTGTCTGCTGGTCACAGTATTGCAGCTTCAAACCCTCTAGACCAGTGGCCCCAGATGTTGATGTGAGGTCTGGCGGTTTGAACAGGCACAGGGTTCTGTGTTGGTTAGGATTTTGTGTCTTAGTTTCCCAAGTGGACTTAACAGACGAGGTTGGGCATGGTGGCTCACAGCTGTAATCCCAGCATTTTGGGAGCCGAGAGGGGTGGATCACTTGAGGTCAGGAGTTCAAGTGATTGCCAAGGTTGCCAAGCCTGGCCAACATGGCAAAACCCTGTCTCTATTAAAAATACAAAAATTAGTTGGGCATGGTGGCAGGCACCTGTAATCCCAGCTATATGGGAGGCTGAGGCAGAAGAATCACTTGAACTCAGAAGGGGAGGTTGCAGTGAGCTGAGATTGGGCCATTGCACTCCAGCCTGGGTGACAGAGCAAGACTCGAAAAATAAGAGAGAGACAATGAGGACCACTGTATGGGAGCCCTTTTTTCTAAAGATAAACATGCCCATAGTTCAGTTCAGTAGACCCTTACCTCACACCAACCACTGTCCTATTTGATTTTAATGGGATTTTGTTTTCAGACTTTGCAGCAATCCTGTGAGATAGGAATGCTATGCTCCTCTCCAACGAATGCGAAACTGAGATAAAAGAGGGTTGGGTGATTCACTGGAGTCACAGAGCAAGTTAGTGTGAATCAAGGGCTTAATTCAAGACTTCTGGCTCCAAGCCCAGGTTCCACGGAAGCACCAGCAAATGACAGCTTGAGGAATCGCTTCAGCTCTCCGTGCTGGCAAAAAGGCTTGTGGCTGCACTTCCTCTTCAAAGTCATCCGTTTGTCAGGATAATTCCAAGTGGCTGTGCATTTTCCACATTTAAGAAAGGACCTGGCAATAGCATTTAGACACTCAGGTACCTCCATCAGTGAAAGAATCAGGGCGGGCAAAGAGAAACCGCGGCATTTCTAAAGATGCTGGTTCCTTTCTGACTCAATAATAGACCATTATCAGAGGGCAAAAAGTTCTCACTCCATTAACAACATTGTTTAATGCAAGAGCATAAAAAAGCTTTTAAAGCTTCAAGAGCAAACACATGAATTTTCTCTCTGCCTCAAAAAAATATAGTCTTCAAACAATGCTCAGCCCTTAGAATGGTTCCCAACTGATGTTTTTTATCATTAATTCTGCAGAAATAAGTACATCAGCTTGTTTTCTATAGTTCCCTCAGGAAAACTGGTACACGAACACCATCCGTTCAAAGATAACTTTAGGAATAAAATCTGCTTTTAGGGACTGCTGTAATCCACCCTCCAAATGGCCTCTTCTTTCGGGCGGAAAGAGCTCAAGAGTTGCTCAAATTCCTTCTGGTCTCTCCATTTCCTGCTGTCCCCCATCCTTCCCGGGTCCTCACCTCCGGCAAGTCTCAGAGCTCCGACACCAAGCTCAGAACACTTCTCTTTCCATTCCGATTGTCAGTTAACTTTCTTCCTGGATCTCTTTCCTTCCTAGGTACCCTGATATCCTGGGCACCCTAATATTTCCATGGAGCAAAGGGAAGGGTCACCATGATTACCTTTCAGCTCTCACCCTAAGTTATTTTTGGGTTTCTCAGTTATCTCTCTTCCCAAAAGCAGCCAGTGTCATGTCTTCCTTGAGAGTCTCTGCATGGACACACATACTTGCGTAGATAAACGCTTTCTATACACACGTTTACAAGCTTATAACTTGCTTCGCATTATGCTTCTAATTTTTTGCGTATATATTTAAAGAGTGTTGAGCCGTATATATTAATGTTTTTACACAGCCACATTTCTAGCATTTCTATAGATTGTTCTGTTGGTTCTTTTATAACATCTGAGAGGAATCATGCCACCTCCCCCTTTCTAATTTGTTTGCCTCATTTCCCCTCCTCAGCTAATTGACATCAGATATTTAACGATGTTAAATAACTGTGTGACAGAGAGAACATTCATAAAAATTAACCGTATCTTAGGCTACAAAGAAAACTTAGTCTATTTCTAAGAGTGGAAATTGTGCAAACAACATCCTCTGACCATAGTCAATAAAAGTAGTAACATGAATAACGCTCATACCTAAGGTTACGCTTAAACTTAACCATAAATGTCTGCTGCACTGTGGGTCTCCTGGGAAGCAGATGACAAGATGGAGTTCAGAGCGCAAAAAGTCAAAGGGAAGGGCAGGAGGAAGATAGGACAGGACAGGCACTCAGACCCCTCTGTCTCTGGCACAGAGGGAGATCTGGAGCAAGGGTTGCCATTGAGTCATTCTAGGTTGGGCAGAAATGTCCAGGCTCTTCTGATGGCCTTGTTCAGGCAAGAGCCAGCGGCTGCCCTGAGAAGAGCATTCCTTTGGCTCCAAAGTGAAGTGGACCCTGACAGAAGTGACTGGTAAAGGGTGTCAGTCAACCACCTGCTCCCAACGGGGCAAGGTCTTTTCCTGAAGGGATGAGACGCCGACCACTACCTGTGGAGGTCTGTCCTGCAGACCCTGACCCAACAACAGATGAATGAATGCACTCCCACACCTGGTTCAGTGATTCAAGTGGGCTAAGGATGGTTGGCTGCTTTCAGAGGGTGACCTGCAGCCAATGGACCAAGACCCCCTGTACATCCACACATTTATTCAGTAAAAGATTTCACAACAGAGGTTCTAAGGCAACATGCTGTGGATAATTAACACGGTTAAAAGAGTGGTTTTACAAATGATAAAAGCTTTAGATGCTGGGCCCAGAGTAAACACTATTAACGGGTAATTTCCCCCTGATCTCCCCCTGAGAAGACCATCCAGCACAAAGTTTAATGAGAAAACAGAGTAGAGACAAAGGGATGTGGGGTAAAAGACTTAAACTGGGAAAGCCTCTTATCGTCCCTATCTTTTCCCTAATGTAATGGACCAGCCATCTTTGGCCTGTCCCAACAACACCTTTTGGCCTTCCAAAAGGTTTGAAACTAATCTATAACTTTCCCTAATATTTTGCCAGCCACCCCCAGTGAATTCCAACAAGAGGAGATCTGAGCAGTATGTTTCTACATCTTCCATGATGTTGGAAGCTTATAGAAAAAAACCAGAAAACATTCCTGAGAGAATAGGAGCAATTTTGAACAACTAGAAAGACATCCTACGTTCTTTGATAGGGAAGCACAACATCACTGAGATTTAGTTCTCCCTAAATTGATGTATAGGTGTAATGTGATGCCAATAAAACTATCACTATGGTTTTTCTTTTTTCTGGAGCTGCATAAGTTGATCATGAGGTTCATTTGAAGAAAGAAACAAGTAAGAATAGCCAGGAAATTTCTGAAAAAGAAGAATAGCAAGAAAGAGCTCTGTGTACCAATTATACTATTTTTCATTAAAGCAGTGTGATATTAGTGAAGGAACAGATAAGCCAATAAAACCAAATGGAAAAATTAAACTATGGACCCATATATAGTATAAAATAAAGGCAGAATCTCAAGTCAATGGGGAGAAGATGGACTTTCTATTTATTTTTTAGTTTATTATTTATTTATTTATTTATTTATTTTTGAGATGGAGTCTTGCCCTGTCACCCAGCCTGAAGTGCAATAGCACAATCTTGGCTCACTGCAACCTCTGCCTCCTGGGTTCAAACGATTCTACTGCCTCAGCCTCCCGAGTAGCTGGGATTACAGGTGGCTCCTATCCACACCCAGCTAATCTTTTGTGATGGATTTTTAACAAGTAAAATTAGTTAACATAACTAAATAAACATAAGAAAAAACATGAAATTGTACATTTTTCATACCGCACACCAGGATAAATATTAAATGGATAAGAGATAGAACTATAAACATGAAAACCTTTATAAGTGCTAGAAGAAAATCTGAGTAAACTCCTCCATAATCTAGGAGTGGGAAAACTTCCTTACCAGCGACTCAAAATCCAGAAGCAATGAAGAAAAGGAAGGATAAATTTGACTACATAAAAATTTTAAAAAGGTTTTGCATATCAAAAAAGCAGAAGCAATGAGAAAAGCAAATGACTAATTTGAGAACTATTTTATCCTTTGTCACAGGAAAAAAGTCATAAAGAGCTTCAAAACCATGAGTTTAAAAAATACAAAGCAAACTCCATAGAAAAATAGTGTAAGAATGTGAATAGGAAGTTCACAGAAAAATAATAAAAATGACTTTTTAACAATATGAAAAGATGCTTAACCTTGCTCATGCTAAGAGAAATGCAAATTAAAATTATCTGAGATTCTACTTCTCACCTATTGCATTGGCAAAACTCCAAAAATTTGACAACATGCTCTGTTGGTGAGGATGTAGAGGGGATATTGTTTTCATACGTTTGCTGGGGGAATGCAAAGTGGTCAACCCCTATTATAGAAATCGGGTGATATACAGCAAAATTAGGTATATGCATTTTCCCTTTAACCCAGAAATCCCACCTCTAAAACTGTATCCCAAAGACAAAAAGACAAATGTACATGGCTATTTATTGCAGTACTGTTTCTTACAGTAAAAGACTGGAAATGACCCAATGTTGATAGGATGAAACTGATTTTTGAAATATACCAAATATATGATGAAGTACTATACAACTACAAAATGGCATAAGGATATCTCTATATACTACTTACTGATTTTCAGGATATTTTATTAAGTTAATAAAAAGAAAGATGGAGAAAAATGTGTATGATACGGTACATTTGTCTAAGAAGGAAGGAAAATATGTGTGTTATATTTTTTAAATGAAAGGATAAACAATAAGATATTAAGTATTACTTACAGGAAAAGGAGAAATATATGGTGGAGATAATAGGTTTAGAAGTTAGACTTTATTGAATATATCTGTCTTATAGATTTGATATAAATACTTTATGTATCTAAAGCAACATTAAACTTTAGAAAGCAATTCCTTAGAATCAAAAACAAAATGAAACAAATGAATCTTGCCATGTATCAGGCTGTGGATTATCCTGTAGAGAAGCATCATGCAAAGGACTTTAAGTCACAGTAATTTAATTTCACCCACCTAGTGAGATACAAAAAAACTGTTCTCATTCTCCCAGAAGGAAAAAAAGCCTTATATTGTTTCTTGCTATTTGTATTATTGGTTATAGTTTTAGTAGCATTCTGAAGCTATTGTGCCTGTTCTGTGGGATACAGAAAATAAGTAATTATGTTAAAGTAAATGAAACGAATTTTTGGAGTGGAACAAGGAAGTGCAGATGTAAGATAAACAAGTTTAACAAAAACTGTGTAGGTCTGCACTTTGCTAGTGCTGGCCAGTGAACAGACCTGAAAATAATGACTAATCGAGATAATAGGCACCCTAACATCTGATTGTGTTAATAAATACTGATTCCCACAAAATGAGCCAGGGCTCCTTAGAGAAATAACCAATTCCAAGTCTGGTACAGGAAATGCGAAGGACTGCCTGGAACATTACAAGGCATACAAAGAAATGAAAGTATGGCACATTCAAAGGAAAAAAATAAAACAACTGAAACTGTCTCTGAAAAAGACCTGGTGGCAGATCTGCTAGACAAAGGTGTTGAAATAACTCATAAATATGCTCAAAAAACTAAAGAACATATGGAGAAAGGCAAGAAAACAATGTATGACCAAAACGAAAATATTTAAAAAGAGGAAAGAAAACCTAAAAAGAAAACAAAAGGAAATTCTGGAGCTGAAAACAGTAATGACTGAAATGCAGATTTCACCAGAGAGATTCAGTGGCAGATTTCAGCAGGCAGAAGAAGAAATAATTGGTGAACTTAAAGATGGGACAATGAAAATTATCAAAGCTTAAAAAACCTGAAGAAAAGTGACTCAGAGACTTTGAGACCCGTGCAAAACTGTTAAGCAGACTAGCATTCACACTGTGGAAGTCTCAGAAGAAAGAGAGAAACGGGCAGAGAGAATATTTGAAGAAATAATGGCTGAACACTTCTCATACAAAGTATAAGGATGTAATTCTGTGACAACAATAAATGAAGGGGGTGAGAGTTGTAAAGAAGCAGAGTTTGTATATGTTCTTGAAGTTAAACTGGTACAAATTGAAAATAGAGTGTTATAAGTTTAGGATGTTAAATGTGATTCCCATGTTAACCACAAAGAAAATAGCTATAGAACATAACACAAAAAGAAATAAGAAAGAAATTGCACTTGTACTTTTATAAAAAGTCAATTTTCGATCTGGTGAGGAAGATGGCCGACCGCTAACATCTCGGGATTTTAGCTCTCAGGGAAGGTGCGGAGAACTAGAGGAAACCACACTTTCAGACAAATTCTGGTCTCTCAAGGAGCAGATTTCCAGTGGAAGAATCACACGGGACGCGAACCCGACTCTCGTGTATGGAGCAGCGGTTCCGCCGGCACCTCCGGGCTCACGGA
>CAUYOR010041992.1:0-16842 GCA_963573925.1 Callimico goeldii | reverse complement strand
GCTGAGGCAGGAGAATTGCCTGAACCCAGGAGGCGGAGGTTGCGGTGAGCCGAGATTGCGCCATTGCACTCCAGCCTGGGTAACAAGAGCGAAACTCCGTCTCAAAAAAAAAAAAAAAAAAAAAAAAAAAAAAAAAAAATTGTAATTTCACAGTAAAGATGAGCGACGTTCTTGGCTGAATATCTGGGAAAGACTGTAGATAAATGTTGAGCCTGTTTAGATTTTAGCAACAATGCGGTTTAGGGGACTGAGCCCTGATCTGAGCCTATTCCGACCACTAACCTGAGGCACGTTCCTAATCTCTCTGAGCCACCAGGTTTCTAATATGTAAAACTGTAGTAGTAATACATACCTTGAGGATTGTCAACAGTAATAGACCTGCAGACAATGATTATTCCAAGTTCCTGTCTTAATCTTCACTGTGGAACTCATGAAGCAATGCATTTTATAAATAAATAAATATAATTTTATTTATAATATAAATAAATACAAAATTCCTAGGATTTATTTACTGAAGAAACAATAGAGTTGAATAAATATATTAGAGATTTTCATATGCTTTCTTAAGATAAATTACAAACCTCCAATCTTTTTTGGCCTAAAGTATTCATGATTTTTACTGATGAAACAAGAATTGAACATAATGTCTGCTCTGTGAAAGGATAGGAATATGCAGTGAGGAGTGAAACAGTGGGGGTCCCTCCTCAAATTGCTCAAAGTTCAATGGAGGAGTTAGGAAAGTAAAGGAGCATTTATCACACAGTACAGAGATGCTATAGAATGGTAGTCACAGAGCAGAGGCAGAGGTCAGCAGACGGATGGAAACAATGGAGGGACTAAGGAGAGTTGGTGAAGGTTTCCCAGAGGACAAGCATCCTAGACGCATCCTCAAAATTAAATCTTAAAAAAAAAGTTATATTTGAAACTTTGAGAGATTCTTAGGGATTTAGGTGCCCAGAAATTTTCTATTACATTTAGTTTTAAAATTATATATAAGGTTCATTGTTTAAATACAAAATAGTATGAAGAAATAAAATTATTCATAATCTTATCTGAGAGATGACATTTCACTTTGCATAATGTATGTATACTTTGACTTAACAGAGTTAAAATCATGTAATATGTACCATTGTATAAGGTTTTTACTTAATATCAGGGTAGTTCTATTTTCTCATGTTATTACATATTATTTAAAACATGTTTTAATAGCTGTATAGAAATTTCTATATGGGTTAGCCATAATTTGTTTAATCAGTTTCTTAATGTAGGATATCAGTGTGTGTATTGGTTTTCTATAGCTGCTGAAAATGAACTCCAATTTAATTTATGCATAATAACGGCACATATTTATGGAGTACAATGTGATGTTTCAATACATATATACAGTTATTATGTATCAATTAAAAATAAAAAAACCTTAAAAATGAAAAAAATTCCACAAATGTATTATCTTTCAGTCCAGTGTGTCAGAAATCTGACACAGGTCAGACAGATTTACTTCTGCCTCCATCTTCCACTATTAAGACTCCCGTGATTATATTAGGGCCCAACTGAGCAATCCAGGATAATCTCCCTGTCTCAAGATCAATTGATTAGCAATGTTTAATTCCATCTGTAACCTTACTTTCCCTTTGCCAGGTAAAATAACATATCACATATTCAGGGGAGTAGACTCAGATAAGCTTTGCAGGACTGATATTCTGCTGCCACAATGTATTTTCTTAATTTTTTTTCAGTTTTATAAATAATACTATATAATAATAATGAGGCTGTAATGAACTTCTTTTTACATAAATCTTTAGTCATATCTCTATTTCTTTAATGCTAACAAATGGCCATGTTTTCTCTGTAAGGACAATAATATTCTTTTTATTTCTTTATTACATGTAACTCAAGATTTTGTATTAATATATCCCTAGTAATTGCTTGATTTAGGACTTGAAAAGTGATATATACTGGTATTACTTAAAATTGGTGAATGGATTATTTTGTAGATTATAGGGTTTCTACCCACGTGTAGTACTTTTCTTGCTACTTCTGGCAAATATAGACTAAAGATTGCTATATAGAATTATAAATTATTGGCCAGAGTTTAGTTGAAAGTAGAAGCTGGTGAAAATACAGAGAATTATATTTATTTTAAGTTAGAATGTAATTTCGTAAATATTGGATAATATTGTAAATATTGGATAATAAAAGCAACAAATGAGGTTTTCCCTTTAGAAGGTTGTTTACCACTGATGCATAAGTCTGCCTCTACTCACTTTCTCTTTTTGATGGTACATAAGTACCCTACAAACATTCCTATAGTTTACAGTAATTTTAGAATATAGGGTCATTTGTTAGAGTACAAGACTATATTTATACTAATGTGTCTTAAAATTTCTCATTTAATAGAAAAAGTGTAAGAATCTGCCAATACTTTAAATACAAAGAGAAATATATAGCATTCCATAATAATAAAGTAATAATTAAAAATATATTTTTAAAACTATCAACAAATATTATATTGATAACAAATTTGGGGTTTGAACTGAATGGTGATCTATACATAGAAAATAAGTAATTAGATATCTGTGATCTGCAGAAAGATCTAATAGGCCTAATAAACTTTAAAATGAGATAGTATGATATGATTATATGAGCCAATATTTGGTTTTCTTTTAGAAAAAACAAGAAAATTCCTTTATCTAGTTTATGTTTGTAAGTATTTCTAAAACCATGTCACAGTCAACATTTAAGTTATATTGCTCAATTTAGAGAGAGCTTTTATTTTAATTATTGAATTCCTACTTGTATTTTTATAAACACTTTGAACTGTTCATAAGAAAAATGTTTTCCTAGTGAATGGTTATTTGAAATCTGGAATAAATTTAGTTATTTTTATTGAAATATAAGCAGATCATAGCTATGTGGGTCAATTCATAATAGCATGAGTCAAAATATAGAATTAAGTTGCATCAGTTATTAATATAATATTATAAAATTTTGCTTACTTGTGAGAATTTCAAATAGAGGAAAACACTATATTCAAAAGAACTTCTTTGATTGTTATGCCTTTGTAAACATCACATTATTAGCAAACAATGTTCACAAAAAGCAAAATTAGTACTGTGCTCTCTTGCAATTCTGTCCTGTCATGTAAAGAATGAACATTCAAAAGTAGGGTAGGTTTTTACCCTGTCACTAATTGCAAGTACCTTGCTAAATTGCACGTTAAGTAAAAACTTAGAATGGGCTGGGCACGGTGGCTCACGCCTATAATCCCAGCACTTTGGGAGACCGAGGAGGATGGATTACCTGAGGTCAGGAACTTGAGACCAGCCTGGCCAAATACGGTGAAACCTTGTCTCTGCTAAAAATACAAAAATTAGCTGGGCATGGTGGTGTGCGCCTGTAGTCCCAGCTGCTTGGGAGGCTGAGACAGGAGAATTACCTGAACCTGGGAGGTAGAGGTTGTAGAGAGATGAGATTGTACCACTGCACTCCAGCCTGGGTGACAGAGTGAGACTCCTTCTCTAAATAAATACATAAATACATTAAATTGAAACTTAGAATGGTTAAATACATAAGCATTTTCTCCCATGAACTGGGCAGGCAGCAGAATGTGGACATTTGAAGCAGCCTGCCCAGATGGCACTGCTACTTCTCCAGAAGCACAGGGATCCTCCATGGCTTATTGCTAAGTCAGTGCAATCAATCTGTCAGTTGATATCAGCCAGATCAGGCTAATAGCATTTCCAAGCATTTCATCAACACAAGACTGAGAGTGGTGTGGTGATATGGGATATGAAGCAGGAGCAAACTGACTCTGGAGGTTCCTGAAATTAGAAGGAAAAGGATTGTTGATCACTGGTCTGTTCAAACCACCTCTCTCCCACTCTCCTTTATTGAATCAGTAAGGAGAAGGAGAATCATAAGACAGACCTCATTCATTACAAAAATAAACATATGCTACATCAGTGATACTATCACTTCTATTCCTTTCTTGCCAAGAAGAAAGAAAATCTGGAATGTTTTAAAAGGAAAAAATTGGACAAAATATAAAATGGCCTTCACAACAGAGTGATAGGCTATTTCTTTCTTTCTTTTTTTTTTTTTTGAGATGGAGTTTCGCTGTTGTTACCCAGGTTGGAGTGCAATGGCATGATCTCGGCTCACTGTAACCTCTGCCTCCTGGATTCAAGCAATTCTCCTGCCTCAGCCTCCCGAGTAGCTGGGATTACAGGCACACACCACCATGCCAAGCTAATTTTTACGTTTTTAGTAGAGATGGGGTTTCACCTTGTTGACCAGGATGGTCTCGATCTCTTGACCTCGTGATCCACCCGCCTCGGCCTCCCAAAGTGCTGGGATTATAGGCGTGAGCCACCTCACCCAGCCTAATATCTTCATGGAATTGGAATAACTAACCTCAGCAATGGTCACTGGAATAGAAGAAGCTGTAAGGAGGATGTCTACCTTCTGGTGTTTGAAAAAACTCCTGCTCAAAATCTAATAATTTCTTGTCTCACCATCACCATGATACACACAGGGAGTGGGGATCTATACTTCCCTTTTCTCTCCCATTGTTTTTCCCTTGTGGTGAAAAGACCCTTTTTTACATTCCATTGTAAGCCTGCTCTAGGTATATTTTCATTGATTCTAGAGCTCTTGGTGGAGAAGAATTTATTGACTTTGGGTCTCTAGGACTGGCTGTGCTCCTTATCCCCTTTAAGAGGCAGGGTACTTCTGGGATATCACTGGTAACAGACTGGCTGCCCATCCATCTGCACATCTCTGGAGGTGTCTAACTAAGTATTTTTGTGTTTTATGAATTTCACTGCTTGCAACAACTTGTTTTGCATCAAAAGTGCTAAACTAGACAAAAGACATTATCAAAAATGAAAATACATTTTTGTGCAAAAAAATATAAAGTGTTAAATTTGAATAAGGGTTTACATTTGCTCTGTGTGTAGAGTGCCTAAACTGAGTGAGAATTTCCGTAACAGTTTCTTTTGTTACCCCAAATCCATATGAGAATGGACTGTAGAGCTAGTCTGTTGAGTTAATTACACCCTAAGATGTTTAATGTTGCCTCTTATCAAGTTTGCATTTTGTAAGGTATTTTCGATGACTGACTGATTTAACATGTGCAAAACACATCTGGACACTACTTGGCTTTTAGTAAGTGCTCAGTAGATGTTATTTCTCCTTTTCCTCTTTTATCAGGAAATGATTTCTGCCCTCAGTTTCAACTTTAAAAGTGAGTCTTTTACATTTGTAGAAAGTACTCAATGAGCACTAGCCATTATTCTATTTGTTTCTCTATTCTGTATTTTCTTATGAAGTAGCTTTAAATTTTCATAATAAAGAACAGGAAATGAAAAGGGCATTTCTAAAACCAATTCTCCACACTTAAAGGAAAGTAGAGAGTTAAGACAATACTGTCAATTCAAACACACCAAAACATGTAACTCAGAAATATCTGCCTAATTCTTTCTATTTTTCAGAATTAGCCAGGTGATTCAATGCTTCTCTGTGGATCTGTGAATTAAAATGAATGTCTGTCATGTAGTACCCCCTCAATAAATGTATACTGACTGATTGATCATTGCTTTTCTTCAGATCACACTTCATATATACACATAGTTAGATTTTTTGCTGTCAGCTGGTCCTACTGGTCTGCGAATAATTGAGCAAGCATGTTTTATGCATTGAAATGAACCAAGTGTAATGTTTGGCTTTTCCCTTTGAACATCAAAGGGGACAGTGCTGTCAACATGCTCGCATCAAGCCAGCAGCCTAATTTATATTTAATAATATATTTGTGTGTCAGACCTCTCTTAGCCCAGGGCTGTTACAGTTCAACTAGTTCCTCTGCTGTTAAAAAATTGATCATCTTTCTTTCCCTGATATTTGGAAAAGGAACAATAAAATTTATCTCTGTTGATTCAAAGGTCTGTTCAATTTAAATTCTACCTCTTTATTTCCAAAATGTGAGCTTTAGTTAAACACATGCAGAAGCAGTAAGAAAAAAAGAAACTTTTAAATTAGTGATTTAGGAAATAACTCAGCGTAGAAGGTTTCTGTCCAAGAAACTTGCTCTGGAGTAATAGCTGTACAAACTGGGTCACAAACCCTGACTTTTTAAAAAGCAGTATTGAACCGAAGACATTAGAATCTCTTGATTGCTCATGTACCCCAGAACCTAAAGTACAATTTAAAAAAAAGAGAAAAAAAAAGAATTTCTTGAAATGAATCAGAATCCCGGGTATGAGGAGGCTGGAGCTCCTGTCTGACAAAGGACAGACAACTGGAAATTTTGCATTGGGAACACTCTTCAGATGATTCTGATTCAAACTAAAGTTTGAGAACCATGTTGCTGTAAATGTTTTAGCAGCCAGAAGAAAAAAGGAAGACGAGTTTTATTCCATGATTCATGAGGTAGAAATGGATTAATGCCTCAGAGAAGGACAAGAATTCCTATGTAATGTACTAAGGCAGGAGAGAATCTTTCTCTGGGTGCCTTAGTGGTAATGTAATATTCATTAATAGTCATCTTTTCAGAGAAAGTTTATTGTAATAATTGGAACTCATAGTTATTGGTTTTAATATCTAGAACAGGTAAGCCATGCCATAGAAGTACTTTATCCACATTGTAGAGGGGGAGAGAGGAAAAAATATACCAAACATGCAATATTTTATACAGAGATCTGTACTTACATGTTAGATGACTGAATAAAGCACATTACTTTAGCACCTTGTTTGCAGTATTGCTTTATGTTTCACCTACTCTCTGTTTTTCTGCAAACCCACTCTTCATCTGGAGATTGAAAGCATTCATTTGAGAGAGGAGAGAAATTCAAGTGAGGTTAGTCTGTGTTTTCCCCAGTCTTTGGGAACTGGCAGTCCTGCTGACATTCCTAGCCTCCTGTTCCTCCAGTGATCCTTCTTCTCCACTCAGATCTTTTGCCTCAGAGCTGCCATGGACAGAGCTCCTTTTCCATTTCATCATCAACCCCCTGCCTGAAAGACAACTCTTAAATGTAGTCACAATTTATATCACTGTCATCTCCTAGGAAGTCAAAATCAAGGAATTCCTTCCTGGCTGTAATACCTGTCTCTGCCACTACAGTTTTTCTAGTCAGACAACTGAATAGATGTTTGTCATCCCACTTATGACTCACAGTCTTTCTGGTTCTTTCCTGTTCTCCCCATGTGTGATCCTTGGCTGATTTTAAATGCTTTCTCTGGCTAAACCCCGTGATAACTTGCATCTTGAATTCCTTGCCCCTTTGTATTGTTTTCGATCTTGGGACATGAGAAACAGTACCATGGCTAATTGGCATCACTGATTAACTATTTGGACAGTAAGGTGGAGCTCATTGCTGCCTTCATGTTCCAGCAGCTCTTTACTTTCACTGCTGTCATAGAACTCAGCCACTGGTATGTCCTTGTTATGCGTATGGTGGTCACCCTCAGTGCTGTCGGCCTCCACTGTCCCTAAACCCAGTATGCAGATATTGTCTTTGTATCTTCTGCTACATCTGGCACATAGCCGGTCCTGAAAAAGTGTATCTTAATTGCATCTTATTGAGGCATTTGGCCATGATGTCCTTATTTTCTATGAAAATGTCTAAATATTTGTTTAATTGAATAGTTAAGCTTGTAATTTCTTATTGTGATTTATTTGTAGTGTTTTAGACACCCAGAGGTAAAGGACATAGATTATTTAATTTAAGAAAATACTAAGTTTGGCAGAGGAAAAAATTAAATTGTCTTTCTCTGAAGACAAGTACATATGTAAGTTCCTCATGATTATAATTTCATGTTTGTTTAACTTAATATTAGATTTCGTTTGGCTGGGTCCAGTGGCTCATGTCTGTAATCTCAGAAATTTGGGAGGTTGAGGGAAGAGGATCATTTGAAGCCAGGAGTTTGAGACCAGCCTGGGTAGCATAGTGAGACCCTATCTCTGCATACATACATACACACATACATAAAAAATGTAGATTTAGTTTACAGACTTGGAGGTTTATGGTGCCTGAATACAATGTATGACATTTTCCAATGTACAAAATAGTAAGGCTTTGAACAAAACTTTTAAATAGTACTTGCTTGTTATAGGAAATTGGAAATGTGTGGAGAAGAAAAGGCATCAATATCTCACCACCTGAAGATAGTCTGTCTAAACATTTTGATATATTTGCCTTATTTTTCTGTGATTACTTTTAATAGGTGAGATTATATGTGAATATACTTCTGAATTTTTCTTTTTTCATTTCATCTTGTATGGTCTTGACCTCTTTTCCCAGTTTGTGATTCCATAGAGATTCAGAGTTATAAATAATGCACATAAAATTACATATCTTTGCATAATCACATTTTTGTGACCAAGTGCTAAAATGTTGCTTTTATATAGAATGAAAGTTCTTGTGAAGTTTTACTTACACATGATTCTTTGAGGCCATTACAGCTTAAAATAAAACACTGTCTTAATTCCCTTTTGAGAGTCGGTGCTGAGAGCAGTGATTTTCAGAAGTAAATGCCATGACCTGCTCTTTTTTCACACTCAGGCTCTTAAGCCTCCTGAGAAGAATTTTAAATAAACTGTCACCTTTTCTCTCCTGTTTGCTTTAACGAGGTGTTAGAAGGGCACAACTTGGAACTACTGAGACAATAAATGAGGGAAGAAAAGACTAGTTTGTATCATTGTTTGAATCAAAAGCTCCCAAGTCACATGTCAGTTTCTGATGTACTCTTCTCCACCCCTGAGGACATCTGGGAACTCAAGGTGGCAGTGCGGTAGAAAGGAGCGCAGCTGAATCAGGAGAGTGGTGGTGGTGGGGTGTATTCAACAAAAACTAAGACACACTCCACCTTTCCTTTCCATCCGACTCCAGGGACTTTTTAAAAATTACTTTAATCCTTTGGATTGCTTGAATGCTTTCTTATGAGAGTTACTTATTATAATTATTAAAGAGACTAAAATTTAATCATATATACTTTACACTGAATTATATACCTTAAAAGGTAAAGTTTTCTGGTATGTGAATTATATCTCGGTAAAATTAAATAAGTTTAAAAAGAGGAAGAAACCCACATGAACCCATTCATTCATGTAAATGAACAGTAGATGTCTAAAAAATATTCATAAGCCTGCTTTGGTAGTTGCAAGAGTGAAAGATACTTAGACTGTTCTTTTGGGAGTTTATAGAAATATGATAGAAATTGAAATATGATATGTATTTAAGTAATTCTAATACCAGAAACAAACTGGTGTGTGTTACTAAAAGAGGTACAGATAAATTTCTGGGTAAAAGTAGAAGGAAAGATAATAATTATAGCAGCAAATGTAGAAGGAATATCAAAGAGAGGTGTTTGAGTGCTGATTGATATTTGGGTATCGATGTAGATTGATCAGGTGTCTTGGTAGATGTGGTGGTGATGAGGCAGGTAACACCTATCTGATTGCTCACCATTTTTCTCAGTGAATATTAGGCAAGATTTCACCTGAGGCTGTATAGATTGGGATAGTGGAAAGAAGGGAGATGCTACGAAATCATTCTTTGGAGAACTGGAAAGTGTGCATCTTGGGAAATTTAAGTGAGGATAACTTGCATTTTTCTTGAGACCCTTTCAGCTGCTAGATATAAATACAGAGTAGAAGAATAAGTGTATATAGACAGAGTTGGAATTTATGACATGAGTATAACAAAGGGTTAACAGGCTATGGGATTTGAGAATGATGAAAAGAAAATGATTGTAGTAATGGTTTGCTGAAGCAATTTTCAAAGCAGCATCAGCATTACCTGAAAACTTGTTAGAAAGGCAGATTCTTGGTCCTAGACCTACTGAATCAGAAATTCTGAGGACAGGGCCCAGTAGTCTTGTGTTTTTGAACAGGTCTTCCAGGAGATTCTGTAGTATCTCAATATCTGAAGCCCTCTGGTTTAGGAAATGTAATGTACTTACGCAGTAAGTCCTGTTGTGGTTAAGGGGCAGGTATGAATGATGATGGATAACAAAAAAGAAACAGCATCTGGAATAAAGTCTACATGAGAATGACATATTGTGTCAGTGAGGAATTCAGGTAAATGAGCCCTGAGAGTAGGCTGTGCTGACCAGAGAGGAAGATACTTAAAGGATTTTGATGGTAGAGCAGTTAAAAGAGACTCAGATATTGTTTGGGTGGTCCATGTTGATGCCACTCTCACCAAGAATCATGATACAAGGGTAGGAATGGAGAAGAAACTTGTGAGGCCAGTACTGAAATGTCTACTGAATGAATGTGACCAGAAAGTAGACAGGAAACTAAGTAGGAATTAGAGGATAGTACAGTCATTTCTTGCCCCTCTTTTTATTCTCTCCCACTCCTCATGCCCAGAAGTATCTAAAATATGAGAGAAAACAACCTAGCCTCTGGATCCAAGATGTAAGAAGGTTATGCCTCATGTCTGGACTTAGTTCACAGAGCACGAAGAAGAGTGTGGAAGGGCTGGGTGGAGAGGAAGATTGGGTCAAATTAGTGAATGTTACCAGGTTAGTGTGGAGGTAAATGGCCAGGTGAAAATAGGTGATCTGAAAGTCTTAGACTCCTTCTTGTTGCTGAAATAAGCAGAGGACTGAGACATGATGAGGCAAGATGAAAAGCCTTCTTGTCTGACAAGATTAGAATCAGCACTTTTTTAATAAACTGAAAAAGACAGTCGTGGGGAAATGATGCATATATACCGTAAACATTGTATTTCTAGTTATATAATAATTCATCATATCTACTGTTTGAACGTCCAGATTTTTTTTTACATAAACCACACTTATGTTGTCATCTGTGAATTCCAGGCTTTCAAAAAGAACGAGAACTGAAATTCACATATGAAGAAGCCCAAGGGCAGAATCTTTCTAGACTTTTACTTCTCTCATATCCCTGACTCACTATGGTTGTGTTACCCACACAGCTTTTTAAAATTATTTAACTTTTATTGGCTTTTTCCAAATCATGAAGTTTTGCTTTTAACGCAACAGCTCTCTTTTAGTATTTTATGTTTTTTTGCTTTATGTAATATTTGATTAAATTATATAAATTACAATGACAGGCATAATAAACAGATTTGGGAATGATCACATGTGACTTGCTGTACATACAATTCAACAAATGTGAAATGTGAGCCTATGGGAAGTCCCAAATGTTCAATGTCCAGTGGGCATGTATTTTATAGATAGAATTTAAAGGTCAGTATGGCAAATTGGTGAATTGGAGGTCAGGTTAGAGAGCTTACTTCAGTGTTCTCAGTGATGCTTACAGGAAAGTCAGTGATGTGGTTGAGCTAGGTGATACAAGTAATAGGTCTTTCCTGAGGTCCCCAGAGGTACAAAGCCACAGTGACGGAACTCATTTCTGAGGCAGAGGGTAGGTCACATCATTGGCAACATTGGCATATGTAGAAATCCCTTGTAAGTTCCATTGGCACTTCTTCTTTTTCGTTCTTCCCAAAAGACTAATAAAATTATTTAAATCATGAAAATTATTTTATAATCTATTAAATGTGATTAATAAGTAAGTGTTTGCAGGTTAACATGATTTTTGGATTATTGCTTGATTTAAGGGTAGTATGACAATTCACTAGTATGTTAGCTCAAATCACTCACATGAAATATGTGCAATTGTGATTTCTACTTTTCTAACTTTTAATTTTGGCTTTATGTCTTACATGTAATAATATATAAGGAGGATATTTAAATGTATAAAATATATGAAAATATGTTTAAAAATTTTAATAATTTTAAAAAATGGTGCTTAATTTGTTTATATCTTGAGTAAAACATTTTTCTCTTAAAGCTATTGATGTATTTTCCATATGATGATGTATTAGGCTATTCTTGCATTGCTATAAAGAAACACCTAAGATTGAGTAATTTATAAAGTAAAAAATATTTACTTGGTTTATGGTTCTGAAGGCTTTTTCTTTCTCTGCCACATGCCCAGCCTGCAAATTTTTCAAAGTTTTATGCTCTGCCTCCCTTTTAAATATAAGGTCCAACTTTAAGTAATTCCTTTGCTCCCTCATCTACCGATAAGCTTTAGAAGCATACAGGTTACTTCTTGAATGCTTTGTTGCTTAGAAATTTCTTCTGCTAGATTCTCTAGTAATCAGTCTCAAGCTCAGCCTTTCACAGCCCCCTGGGACATGAACAAAAAGCAGCCAAGTTTTTTGCTAAGGCATAATATACGTGACCTTTGCTACAGTTCCCAATAAGTTCCTCATTTCTAACTGAGACCTTGGCAGTCTAGACTTCACTGTCCATATCACTATCAGCATTTTGGTCACAATCATTTAGCCAGTCTCTTAAAAGTTCCAAATTTTTCCTGGTCTTCCTATCTTCTGAGCCCTCTAAATTCTTCCAACCTCTGCCCATTACACAGTTTCAAAGTCATTTCCACATTTTCCAGTATCTTTATAGCAATGCTCTACCCCTGGTATCAACTTTCTGTATTAGACTGTTCTTGCATTGCTATCAAGAAATACCTGAGACTTGATGATTTATAAAGAAAAGAGGTTTCAGTGGCTTACTCTTATGTAGGCTTTTCAGGAAGCATGGTTCTGGCATCTGCTCGGCTTCTAGGGAGGCCTCAGGAAGCTTGCAATTATGACAGAAGGCAAAGGAGAAGCAGACACATCACATGGCAAAAGCAGGAGCAAGCAGTAGCAGAGTGGGTGGGGGACGGTGCCTCACACTTTTAAATGACCAAATCTCGTGAGAATTCACTATTATGAGGACAGCACCAAGCCTTGAGGGATCTGCCTCCATGATGCAAACATCTCGCACCATGCCTTACCTCCAGCACTGAGAATTACATTTCAACATAAGATTTGGGCAGGGACAAATATCCAAATTGTATCAGATAGAAAATATGATATATTTTTCTAGAAGAGATTCAAACTACTTCATAAAGGTTTATAAGATTGTAAATACAGTGGTAACCCATTATTTAAATGGTTAGCTGATCTCATTGTTTCTGGAAACACTGAAATTCACATATTTTTAAATGTAAGTTCAGTGTATCTTTCCGCAAGTCCATGATCTGACTTTTGAAAAAGGTTTGTGGATTATTCTGACCTAAATATGTCTTCTGCCCTGTGAAAGAGAATGTAGTTATTGCCTAAATTTTTCTGGAACGAATTAACCTTTAAGTGGATGTCCTTGTGATAGCTATTAATATGGTTTGGCTGTATCCCCTCCCAAATTGCCTCTTGAATTTGTAGCTCGCATAATCCCTGCATTTCATGGGGAGGACTCAGTGGGAGGTAATTGAATCATGGGGGTGGGTTTTTCCCATGCTGTTCTTGTGACAGGGAATATGGCTTATGAGATCTGATGGCTTTGTTAAGGGTAGTTCCCCGGCACACTCTTTCTTACCTGCCACCATGTAAGACATACCTTTGCTCCTCCTTTGCCTTCCACCATGATCTGTGAGGCCTCCCTAGCCATGTGGAACTGTGAGTCTATTAAACCTCTTTTTATTTATGAATCACCCAGTCTTAGGTATGCCTTTATAGCAGCATAAAAACACACTAATACAGTTATCCTTGTTTTTGAATATGTAAACAGCATCCTGATAGGAAAAATAATTCTTTTAATTAAAAGAACCTCTTTTAATGTATTTTCATTTTATAATGAAAATCAGTGTACTTTGTACTATAATCAATGTACTTTGGCATATGATACAAAAAGTGTATTTATAACACTAGGAACTAAAGAGTTAAAGGGGATAACGTAGATAATGGAAATCTTTAAGGTCATACAGTCAAACAGCTACTCCATACTTTCTCATGGAACTCAGCCTATATCATAATATGAATATGCCTCATAAGGCTGTTGAGTAATGCAAGGTTCACAGCTGACTGTGTTTGGAAGCTAACTGTAATACTGCTAGGACATATCACCTTTGTGCCAAATTAATCAAATTATCATAACTGAATTTCAGCACTTAATTTGTCCTACTTAGACTGGCTCCTCTAAGGAAGAGTATGTTCCATATCCCTTTTATTCATGAAATTAAAGTCTTTATAGTCCCATGCCAGAAAAAAATTGTCTTTATTATGAGCGAATAGATTTACTTTGTCAGACAGTTAAAATTATCTAAAATATTTACAATTTTGCCTTGGCTGTCAGGGATTTTAGAGCTATCTCATAGTGTCTATGCAGCTAAGCATTTCATATAATTGTCTTCATTTTCTATCTCTCTCTTATCAGTCTTTAATTTTTAATTTAGTAAGTCTATCAGGTGCTTTTTAGTATAATTATTCTTAATTTCTTCTCAGAAGTTTGTGGTAAATTCATTTAATCTAGCAAGCAATTATTTTACTGTTAATTCTGTAATGCAATAGTGAATAAGACAGGCTATGGCTCCAGGAAGCTGGAAAAGATAACTTTTTCAGAAATTCCTGGGAAACACTTTGTTCAAATAGGAACTTAGCAGACATATTTTGTTATGCATATGAAGTACTCATATTTAGTCTTTTATTGCTAGTTAAAAGTCAGCATTAGGATAGATTGTCATTTCCAAAGCCTGTATGTTTCTATTTTGTGTGAGTCAGATTTAAAATTCAGGACTGGAAGCTGAGTGTCATATAATCTTTAAGATAGCAATACATGTAGAGTTCCGGCCTTTGCTGTTCTTAATCGTCTACAGAGAGTTGCAAACCTTTCAACTTCACTCTGGGAAAGAGACGATATGTGTGATATGACCATAGTTTGCCCAGGGAATCTTTGAAGAGGATGACAGTTTGTCTGATAGATATTATAAAATAACTTGAAAAGGGAAGATATGCCTGCTTTGAGTCTAAAAAGGCAAGAAAGCCTTTTTCAGTTGTTCATATTATTCTTTTATGCATAAGAGGGTTCCCTTATGCCTTCGTGCAACTTTTGAATGAATATGGTCCCTTGAAAATGCATAAAGGTTTAGAAGATTATAAACACAGTGATAGGTAGCCCATTACTTAAACAGTTGGCTGACATCATTATTCATGAAAACATTGGAATGTACTTTGTAAATGTAAGTTAAATGTATCTTTCCCTTAGACCATGACCTGACTTTTAAAATTAAGATTGTGAATGGTTCTAACCTAGATATGTCATCTCCTGCTCTTTGAAAGAGAATATAGTGATTGCCTGATTTTTCTAGAACTGATTACCCTTTAAGTAGATGTCCTTTCATTCCTTTCTTCTCATTATAACCGTTGGCTTTCACTTATTGTACTGCTGATTGGTACGTTTACTGTGATGGGCAGAATAATGGTCCCCCTAAGGACATACGTACACATCCTAGTTCCCAGAGCCTGCAAATATGTTACATTACATGGCAAAAGGATATTAAGGTACAGACTGAATTACATATGCTAATCAGTTTACCTTAATTAGGGAGATTATTCTGGATTTTCTGAGTAGACCCAATATAGTCACAAGGGAGGCAAAGCAAAGGCCATAGTGAAGTAACATGAGAGGGACTTGACAAATCCTTGTTGGCTTTGAAGACTGAGGAAGGGGTCCACCAGCCAATGAATTTGAAGACCTCTAACAGCTGGAAAAGATAAGGAAATGATTTTTCCCTGGAGCCTCCAGGAAGGAACAGAGCTCTGCTAACACCTGTGATTTTTGACCCCCAAGTGAGACACTTGTCAGATTCCTGACCTACAGAACTATGAGATAATAAATGTGTTTTAAGTCACTAACCTTGTGGTAATTTGTCCTGGCAGCAACACAAACTAATATATTTACCAATGATAGAGAAAGGCAGATGGAAATAACGGCAGTCTGTACAGGACAAAATTTAATGTGGGCTGAAGTCACAGCTCCTGCTGAGAGGGAGATACTATGCTGTCAGTGAATTTCAGCCCCTCCTCTTACTGGTTTCCAATAATCCAGGTAATCTACAATTGGCTGATGCCAGTATAATGACTCGAAATAGGCTTCAGAAAAATACACGTTTAGTTCAGTCGGCCTCCAGTCCACCCACTTGGCTATCCCCCCAGAGTAGTCTCTTCATAGAACAGATTTAATCCTATTATTTCTCTTTAAACTCCACCTTGGGGAACGATCCAAGATGGCCGATCGCTAACATCCCGGGATTGCAGCTCTCAGTGAAGGCACAGAGAACTAGAGCACACCACACTTTCAGACAAATTGTGGTCGCTCACGGAGCAGAAGATCTCCAGTGGAGGAATCACACGGGTCGCCAGGGTGACTTTTGTGCACAGCGCAGCAGTTCCACCAGCACCTCGGTGCGGGAGTTCTCAGAGCAGAGTAAACAGGGCTGGCTCCCCTTCGGTCCAAGGTTTGGAGAACACACACGGCTCCCCAGCACAACTCTGGACGCACAACTCCGGACGCCGGCGCAGCAGCTGTGAGGGCACCTCAGCACGGCAGCACTCGGTGCAGAGTAAACGAGACAGGTTCCCCTTCTGACTGGGGTTTGGAGCCCCAGGAAGGCAGAGTCGCCTGCTACGAACACAAGAAGGAAGCCAGACAGGAGAATCCTGGGCAGAAAAGCACCGTCAGTCTTAACACCGCTGTTCTGGCCCTGGGAACTAACAACTTGGACGTCCACTCGAGAGACCTAATCTGAAAGTTGGTAATTTCAAAGCCGACAGGAGGATAAATTTACAATGACGGGAAGAAACCAGTGTAAAATACCGGAGAATATTCAAAGTCAGAACACCTCTCCCCCTAAAGATGATCACAGTTCCACATCAACAACGGAACAAGGCTTGATGGAGAACGAGCGCCTCCCGGTGTTAGAATCACGCTTCAGGGAATGGATAATAACAAACTTCGGTGAGTTAAAAGAACATGTCGTAG
>CAUYOR010041990.1:0-31882 GCA_963573925.1 Callimico goeldii | reverse complement strand
CTTTCTTTAAGTCTGTTATTGGTGTAGAGGAATGCTTGTGATTTTTGCACATTGATTTTTATATCCTGAGACTTTGCTGAAGTTGCTTATCAGTTTCAGGAGTTTTTGGGCTGAGGCAATGGGGTCTTCTAGGTATACTATCATGTCGTCTGCAAATAGAGACAATTTGGCTTCCATCTTTCCTATTTGAATATCCTTTATTTCTTTTTCTTGCCTGATTACTCTGGCTAGAACTTCCAGTACTGTATTGAATAGGAGTGGTGAAAGAGGGCATCCTTGTCTAGCAGCTTTTATTTCACTACTTGTTTTCAGTGAATGGTGAGGACAGTGATCAGTGACCTCAGGCTCTTTTAAAACACATTGTATTGCTCGGTGCCGAGGTCGGTTTCAGCAGAATTACAGGATGGGGAGGAGGCTCCCCCAGAATTGGTGCTGCACAGTGTGGCTTTGGTGCTGTATTTGGAGCAAGTTCCCAGTCACCATTATGGACAAGGCCGTGCCTAAAGATTCAGGGCTTCTGCTGCTTCCAGTGCTCCCAGCCTCTTAAACAGAGGGGGCCAGAGGCGCATGCACAGTGGCCGTTTAGCTTTAAGATCACAGTATCAGATGACACCTAACTTACGGATTAGTTAATTCTTACTAATTTATGAGTAAATTTTCTCAGCACACAGACTGCAAACATGCGTTGTATCTCGTCTTACCTAGAGTTTATTCTAGGGAACATAAAAGATGGAATGATAAAGCACAATAAATTATATGTTATAAAAATTGTACCGATAGTAGTTGCCAGCTTAGTGATTGTACAGTTTTTTTGTTTGTTTGTTTGTTTTTAAGAAAAGACTAGAGACTGAAGCGGGTTTTCCTATTGTATTTGTATTAAACAGGTAAACAAAACGACAACATATTTCCCAGTTAGGAGTACTTAGACTGGCAGTATATTTCCTCTTTAAAATAAAAGGGAATTATTAGGTACATACTCGCTCAACATTCTTTATAGGCCCCTTTTATTATTATTTATATGACTTTCTTAAATAATTTACATCATATACCTTTTTTGCAAGGTAAACTGTCAGATTTCTTTTTGGTATGTGTCATATTCCTTTTAAAGATCACGGTATTTATTAAATGCATATGGTTGTAATTCTAATAGTAACTATATTGGTCTGCATGGCAACTACTTGGAAAATATACATTATTACATTTATATTCAACAACGTCATCTTAAGCAGCTATGTGGGATCACACTCCTCTTCTAAATTCCATTGTAATTTAACCTCGCAAATGTAAGCTTTATTTTGTCTGTTTGTTTGTTTCAGCCTATGAATTACAGAACTGTCCAGATCCACCCCCATTTCAGAACGGGTACATGATCAACTCGGATTACAGTGTGGGGCAATCAATATCATTCGAGTGTTATCCTGGGTACATTCTAATAGGCTATCCTGTCCTCACCTGTCAGCACGGCATCAACAGAAACTGGAACTACCCTTTTCCAAGATGCGATGGTAGGTTTATCGTTTTGCTTGGGGGCAATTGAATGTTTTGTGGGCATAATAGCACATTAAATATGAAATGAACATATCCAATATTTAATTTATTCAATAAATATTCATTGAGAATCTCTATGTTTTACTCACTCTACTTAGTATTTCAGGAATGTGTCATATGCCAGTAAGTTAGAAATAAAGAAACAGGAAATGATAAGGGTAGGAAGACAGTAGGCCCAAGAGCAGTGTTATACTGAGCTGCAGGGAAGGAGATGGCACAGGCTTGGCAAATCGTCAGGGAAATTTCCTTGATGTCAGCAGCGTTCAGCTTTACAGTGCTCACATCACATTGCAGGACCAGAGGGAAAAAGGGTACTTACTAGTTTGATCCTTGGTGTTTCTTGTTTAGCTTTTATAATTATTGCTTTTGCGTTTCAAAAACTGAGCTCATGGTTGTAGTGGGCATTGAAAGGTACATAGCATTTTGCTACTTGGAGATGGAACACTCCAGGTGGAAGAAGCAGTGTAAGAAAAAGTGCAACCTTGGAGAGAACAGTAGAGTGGTTTAGTAGTGCAGGAGGACAGTTTCTTGGGAGAGGTTGGAAGCTAGTTCTTGTTCAGTGGTGCAGCAGAAGACCTGGCCTCTTTAGAAGCCCTTTCCTGAGCAGGAATCCTGACTTTAATGCTTCTGTGTGACTGCCTAATTTTTATGAGGACTTTGACATTTTTCAATATCAAATTAAAATAAGTAGATACATGCTATGTTTAGGAAGAATGCATATGTAACAGAAAATTTACTCTAAACCCAATATTCTAACACTATACATACAGAAGCTTTGAATAAAAAAAATAGTAAAATCACCAACTCCGTGGACCTTTGAAATACTAAACACTTGTATCCTGTGGGGAAAAGGGAAAGACATCTAGTCATGTTTTAATTTCTACTGAAGAAGTAAAATCATGGTTTCACCTGTATTTATGTATTATTATAAAAATAGCTACAAACAATCCTTCAGCCATATTTTAAAAGTCTCTTACCTCAATCTAATATTTAGTTACATATATACATGTATATATATATATATTATTTAACACAAAAAGGTGCTTTACTTGTGAAAGTATATTTCTTAAAAATGTCATTGTTTCCTAATAATGATCAGGCTATTCAGATGTGTATTACTCAGTTATATTGCAGTCAGTTTCCCCAGAGACAGCAGTAAACACTGTTGACAACTCTTTATCTTCATGTAACATGTATTTTATTAATTGACAGTAGTTTATGATTTCAGATTTATGGTTCCTATGTAGGTCAAGTGTACTAAAAAACCATCTTCAAAGGTCCAGCATGGTAGACTTCAAAAGAACTTCAGAAAAAAACAGAGATAGTTTAAACATTAACTTCTGAATGTCTTTATTAAAAATTAGCCAGTTTAGATAAATAATAAAATAATTATAAATCCTAAGGCATCAGTCTTTACAAGTATATATGAAATCAATTTGTCTTTACATGCTGTAAATACTTACACGTTAAGCTGCATAAGAATCTATTACATGAAGTTAATATATTATCAACTTATCTGAAAAACTGTGATTTGAAGATATATCTATGAAAGTAAACAAATGAAAGAATATGCCTCTGAAAGTTACTTCAGAAATTCAAGACATTGTTTTCTGTTAGTAACATAATTACACAGATGTTTTTTCAAAAAGGGTTATAGGCCAGGTGCCATGGCTCATACCTGTAATTCCAGCACTTTGCAAGGCTTAGGTGGGTAAATCACCTGAAGTCAGGAGTTTGAGACCAGCCTGGCCAACATGGCAGAACCCCATCTCTACTAAAAACACGCAAATTAGCCCGGCGTGGTGGCAGGTGCCTGTAATCTCAGCTACTTGGGAGGCTGAGGCAGAGGAATTACTTGAACCCGGAAGGCAGTGGTTGTAGTGAGCCAAGATAGCGCCATTGAGAAACTCCATGTCAAAAAATAAATAAATAAATAAAAAGCCTTATAATTGTTAAAATATGATTAAGAAGAGTTTGGCTTATTAACTTACTAAATGTAATTTTATAATTATTCATTCACACAAATATAGTTCAAGAATTTTGAATATTTTGTTAACCTAATTAATCATTTAACACTGAAATGTTTATGCATAAAAATAACTTTTAGGTATTTAAAAAAATTTAAACACTATCATAATAAACTTGACTTAAATGCATTAGTATGTGTATTATGGGGAGCTGTGTAGACAGAGATAATTATTAGTGCAAATAATATGTTGTGATAGGTATGTGGCAGCTTCTTTGAATTTGACAAATTTTGTAACCAGAAACCAATTTTATTGCAAAATTGACATAAGAAATCCAACCAGCTAAACAATATATTATTATATACATACTTTTTAAAATTAAGGTTTACCAAGTTGATTGGTAAATGCAGAAAATAATCTTTCTCAGTAATAGGGAATAAAAATAACTGTAAAGAATGCAAAGCTGTTTCTTTATTTTTCTTACATTCACAAATATGGTTTTGAAAATCTCCGTTACCAAACAACAATTTCCAAGATAAAGTGCACTCTGGCTTCTTACCTGAAAATACTTCTAAGGAAACCAGAGTAAGAGAAGGAAGAAAGAGGATGTAGGAAATAACTCAGGTGCCCTACTCACTAGGTGAGATTAAGCTTTCAGTGTCTGGATACATTAATAACAAAGATATTTTTATATTAATACATATGCATATATTTATATTTATTATAAAATATTTATATTAGTAAATGTTTATGCCCAGTATATTTGTTGGTTTTTCAATATGGAATTTCTTTCATATTCTTAATGTTTAGGCAGAAAACCTAACATAATCCTAGAGAAAATAATCTATAAATTATCTGTAAGTCTCTTAGCAAACATTCAAGGTTTTAAAATTTAAATTACTTTGTTTTCACTTGGTTTGTTTATTTGAGATGGGATCTTACGCTGCTGCCCAGGCTGGAGTGCAGTGGTGCAGTCACTGTTCACTGCAGCCTTGACCTGCCAAGCTCAAGCAGTCTTCCCACTTCAGCCTCCCAAATAGCTGGGACTACAGGCACGTGCTCCCATGCATGGCTGATTAACAAGAGCAGCAACAACAAAAATATTATAGATGAGCTCTCTCCGTATTGCCCAGCCTAGTCTCGAACTCCTGGGATCACAAGATCCTCCTGCCTCAGCCTACCAAAGTGCCAGGATTGCAGTTATGAGCCTTACACCCAGCCTGTTTTAATTTTGATTTGATGTAATATCACTTAATGTGTTCTATTTGTCTGTCTTCAGAGTAAGCCACATTGCATGAGAGGAAAAGGTAGCACAGTAATGAGATACTTCCTTGTGCTTCCGCCTTCCTGTGCCATCCCACCAGTAGGTTTCTGGCATCTCCTGGCTCTTGCATCGTATCTGAGCCAGAGACAGTGACATACACCCATCACTTCTGTGGGTGTGAACCACCAAAAGTCCCTCCTTCCCACATAGCAGGGATGTCAGTTCAGGAAGGGAAGCC
Organism: Callimico goeldii; assembly: GCA_963573925.1. Lineage (NCBI taxonomy): Eukaryota > Metazoa > Chordata > Mammalia > Primates > Cebidae > Callimico > Callimico goeldii. Next base: position 26,865 of record CAUYOR010041990.1, on the reverse strand, counting down.
TCGGTGGTACTTGAGGCCAGGGTAGGGAGTGGTGCAGAGGGGCAGGCCAGTGGCGTCGGGGAACCTGGGTGAGTTTCCCATTGGGCATGACATTCCAGTTAGATATCACCGCCATCATGTTTAACACAGCTACTGCTGGCTTTAGAATTGGATAAAAATATACAGTTTTATTATATATCTTTATTCTCTGGAAAAATACATGAGCAAATGACTTGGGCAATTCCCTTTTACACTGCTTTGCACAGCAACGCTCTCTCCCACGTGAACATCCCGGGTACTCATGGGCATGGAAATGCGTGTACATCTCTGTACTCCATGGCTCCCGGGAGTCGAGGGAGTGTGGCCTCTCCCTCCCTTTTAGTTGCTGATGCCCCTGGTCAGCTGCTTGTCTTCCTGGTCAGGCATGGACCACAGTCTCCCAGGCAGACAGGTGAGGAGCTGGGAGGTACCTGCTGTGCTCCACGTACAGCTTTCTCCTTGATCTCACTCCAGACTCCACTTTGAACCCCGCCTTCAGGGAAAGGAAGGCGGGGGTTGGGGGAATAGGCTTCTGCAGAGACAGGCACACTTCCTGCAGAGGCAGATCACATGCCCCAGCCCCAGTCTCTGCAGAGCTCAGTGAGACGCCACCACTTGGGGAAATGCAAACTTGCCTTTGATGACAGCACAGGGAGGATAAAGACTTTTTGGAACTAGATAAAGATCAAGTCAGGGGAAATGAGAGAGGAAATTTTGACTCGTTTCTCAGAGTCCTCTTTTTTTCATCTCTAGACTACCCAGTGGGAGGGCAAGAGGATTTTGCTTTGAGAGAATTTCGTGTGCTCACGGATAGAATATTATTATCTTATGTGATAATGAGCGTCTGTTCTTTTCCTTCACAGCACTTGGACTAGTTGAATTTTAAACTTATGTAGTGTTTGTTTAATATCTCTCTTCATCACTATTCAGTAAGCTTTTTACAAAGGCAGCAATACAGTTCACCATGACAGATCCAGCCCCAAGCACCCTTCCTGGCACATGATTGGCTCTCAGTAGATACTTGTTGAGTGAGTGAGTGAAAAGATTTGTTATTTGAATTTCATAGGTAAATCATAGCAAGAATCACTGACCTGCTTGATGTCGTAGAGCTATGCAGTGGCATAAAGAATATTGGAATCGGGAGTGTATTCCACCAAGAAAATCACCGCCACATTTACTGTGCCCTTTAAGAGGTGGAAACTATGGCTTTTCGTTTTGTTTTCCCAACAGGAAGGGTGCTACTATATATATATATATAATGTGGTTATATAACCACAGGATTCAACTTGAAAAGCAAAAATGCAAAAGGGAAACCTTAGTTAACATTATAAGTCCACACTAAGTTAATAGCGCAGAGTCACCTGTAAAGGGGTTTCGGCCCAGTTGCTTCCATGAGCTTACTATGAAAGTGCTTTCTGGTTTTTCTCTAACTCATCAGTTCATCCACTATTTATGGTCTAGGGTTTGTCCTGATGTGAGCTAGACAGTAGGTACTGATGAAAAGAGTTAGTGGCTGGGGCAGGTGGAGACACTTGGTCTCCTAGAGGCTGACAGTCTCGTGGGACCCATGTGGTCTGTGAGCAGACCCTGGACCTCTCTCTAGAGCCAGAGCAACTGGGGAAGACTTTAAGGAGGCAGTGACATGGAGATGAGTTTTGAAGGAAGAGACACATTTGCCTTGGCATTAAATAGAAGAAAGGCATGTGAACACTCCCTGAACGTCTGAAGGGGAGGAAAAGTGCACTGCCAACAGGAGAAAAAAGGTAGTTTGTTTTGGGGACAGCATGGTTTATGGTCCCATCAATATTATTTGAGACTGAGTCTCTTCCAGTCACCCAAGCAGGAGTGCAATGGCGCAGTCTTGGCTCACTGCAATCTCCGCCTCCTGGGTTGAAGCAGTTCTCCTGCCTCAGCCTCCTGAATAGCTGGGATTACAGGTGTGCACTACCATGTGTGGCTAACTTTTGTATTTTTCATAGAGATGGGGTTTCACCATGTTGGTCAGACTGGTCTCAAAATCCTGACCTCAGGTGATCCACCCACCTCAGCCTCCCAAAATGCTGGTGTTACAGGCGTGAGCCACTGTGCACGGCCTATGGTCCCATTCTACAGATTGCAAGTTTCAGAGTGTCCCAAACCCTGACCTCATATAATTTATGGAAGTGGAGGCTCCCAGAGATGATTTACTTCTCCAGACAAATCCAGGTTTGTCTGACTGCAAACCTCACTTAGTAATAATCATGCTATAAAACTTCTAAAACAGTCTCTTTATACAGTCCCTTCTTCTGATGATCCGAATCTCCAGCCGGGTTCAATCCAGTGTTTTTTTCGAATCAATATGCATCTGTGCAGTTTGGCAATGTCTCCTATCCTGCCTCATGGTATATTCTGACTATTTTATCTGCTTATGTATTTGGGCCTTTTTCCTCCACCTACATTCTATACCATTTGTGGCAAATCTTGTACAGCCCTCCAAAGTTCAAGCAAGTTGTGAATATTCATCTTATAAATCTTAGATGTTGGTTTGGTTTCAAAGTTCACAGTTTTGTGACTTTGATGTAGTATATCCATATTTGAATTAAAGAGTGTATTTCAGCTGATTCCATTGATATGTGGACATTTCATTTTCCATAAATAATTGTCATTGCAATAATATAAATTTCTTAAGAAAAAATAAATTGGGTATTGTTGTAGTTCTTCATGTCATGGAATGCTAGTAAAAACTGGGAATGCTTCCATAAAACATCACTTACTTAATCTTACTTCTTCAGGGATAGATCTGTAAAGAATTGATAATTTATTTGTTTTAAGGCAAATAGACTTAGATGGCACTCTTTCACATGGCTTATAAATAGGGCCTAGCAGTGTGACTTAAAACCAAATAAAGCATTTACATATGTATGAATACTTTCCCCATAATTCATTGTGCTGGAACTTGAATGGGTTATCAGGTGATAACTAAGGACTTTATTTCAGTCATAGGAGAATGACTAAAAAAGTCATAGGAGAATGACTAAAAGACTAAAGTCTAAGGGGATTTTGAAGATATGGAGAATATATTAAATAAAACTGAGGTAATGTAGCTTAGATGTATAATTCTTTTAAGGTCTTCAGATTTTAGTGTAGTAATTTTGACAAAATTCTCATTCAGAAATATTTCACATTTATTTCCCATCAGGAAAAATGTTGGCTAAGGTACTTTGGAGTCAAATATTTAGGTTTCTACTTTTTAAAATCAGATGTTATGGCACCTGATTTTCCCGGCTTCCTCTGCAGCTCCTTGTGGGTACAATGTAACGTCTCAGAACGGCACCATCTACTCCCCCGGCTTTCCTGATGAGTATCCAATCCTGAAGGACTGTGTTTGGCTCATCAAGGTGCCTCCCGGGCACGGCGTTTACATCAACTTCACGCTCCTGCAGACGGAAGCTGTGAATGATTACATTGCTGTTTGGTATGAGAATCTCTCAAGTCAACATATCTGTCATTGTGATAAACGATTGTGACTTAGCGCACATATGCCGTGGATATGCAGGGCACATACTCTAGAATAAACCTCTCAGATACCAGAGAAGAAACTCACCAGTGAAATCCAGAGAGACAGGGAATCAATTTCACATAGTACATGTGGGTTTTGCTACATGATAGAAATAGACAGAATTGTGTCCGTGTGTTTGTGTCTATCTGTGTGTGTGTGAAGGATGTGTGTTTATATTTGGATGCGTGTGGGGTTTATATGTGTGTGATGTGTGTTTGTATGGGTGTGTCTCTGTGGTGTGTGTGGCCTGTGTATGTCTCTGTGTGGCTTATATGTGTGTTTGTGTGTGTGGTTTTTGTGTGTATGTCATGTATGTTGTGTGTTTGTGTTATGTGTGCAAGTGTTGTGTCTTTGTGGTGTGTGCGGGTTGTCTGTGGTGTGTTTAGTTTATATGTGTGTGTTTGTGTGTAGTATGTGTGGTTGTTTTGTGTGTGTTGTCTGTGTGTGTTGTGTCTGGGTGGTGTTTGGGGGGGGTGTGAGTGCCTGTGTGGTATTTGTGGTGTGTGTGGTATGTAGTTTGTATGTGTGTTGTGTGTCCGATATGTGTTGTGTGTGGTTTATGTGTGTGCATTTGTCTGTGTGGGCGTATGTGTGTGCATGTGTGTGTGATATGTGTGCCTGTTGTATATGTGATGTGAGTGTAGTGTGTGTGTTGTGTGTGGTTTGTGTGTGCACATGTGTCTCTAGGGTGTATGGGGTATGTGTGCATGTTGTGTCTGTGTGGTGTGTGTGTGCCTGTGTGGTGTTTGTGGGGGATATGTGTGGTACATAGTATGTGTGTGTGTGCATGTTGCATGTCTGTGTGGTGTGTTTGTGTTGTGTCTGTGTGCATATTGTGCATTTGTGTGTGTGCCATGTGTGCATGGTGGTTTGTATGTGAGTGTGCATGTTGCTTGTGGTATGGCTGCAGTCTTGTGGAAGTCCACAATGGGAGCAGGAGCAGGAGAGTGGCCAGGACAAGGAAAGCAGGGCCTGGAAGGGCATGAGATGGGCTTTATTCTCCGGGCAGTAAGGATGCATTTGGGCTCCAAGAGGCAGAGCTCTAAGGCTAGATTTTGGTTGCAGAATGGTGGGCTCATTTGGGGGGAATAAAGTAGAAGAGGACAGGAAAGGTGGCTGGCTTTGAGGCTGTGGAAATAAATCAGACATCGAAGATGACAAGGACCAGAACCAGTGGATGTGAGAACAAGGAGAAACAGAATTTGAAATACTAGGTCGACCACATCAAACTGCCACTTCAAAACCAAACCAAAACAGTACCGTGTGGTCAGCATGTCCCATAGATTCAACTCGGTATTTAGAAGGTAAAATCCACAGGTGTTGACATTTTTTTCTTGTTTTTTTGAGATGGAGTCTCGCTCTGTCACCCAGGCTGGAGTGCAGTGGCATGATCTTGGCTCACTGCAACCTCCACTTCCCGGGTTCAAGCAATTCTCCTGCCTCAGCCTCCCAAGTAGCTAGGACTACAAGTGCATGCCATCACGCATGGCTAATTTTTTATAATTTTAGTACAGATGGGGTTTCACCATGTTGGCCAGGCTGGTCTCAAACTCCTCATCTCAGGTGATCTGCCTACCTTGGCCTCCCAAAGTGCTAGGATTACAGGTGTGAGCTACTGTGCCTGGCGAGTGTTGGCGAGTGCCAAGCGCCCACAGAAGACTAATGAAAGACAGAGACTGGAGGGTTCCTCAGCCTCATGGGCATTCAACATCTTGATGTTTCCAAACACAGTATCCAGAGAATGATGTGTTTTATTGCTTTTATGAAAAATTGTTAATTCATTAGCCAAAGTTTCCACAAATCCCACTCATAAGTAAATACACTTAGTCTGCTGCCTCTTTCTGTCTCTCCCAGGGACGGTCCCGATCAGAACTCACCCCAGCTGGGAGTTTTCAGTGGCAACACAGCCCTGGAGACGGCGTACAGCTCCACCAACCAAGTCCTGCTCAAGTTCCACAGTGACTTTTCCAATGGAGGTTTCTTCGTCCTCAATTTCCACGGTCAGTTGATTTTCACTCCCTTAATTAAGACTGAGAATTCCACGCGGTGTTTCCAGCCGTGTTGGTCCACGCCTCGGTTCCAGCTGAAGTGTCTTGAGTCAGCCGAGGGTGTGTGTGATTCTCTTGCATTGGAGGCCAGAGTTTCCTGTGGTCCTTCTTTTGTTTGATGATATCTTTATCATTTCACATGGTATCAAGCTTGGATTTATTACAAGATAAATGTATGCTAAGCGAACCTCTGAGACGAAATCCACTGAAAGAGATTTGGTACCTTTTGTAGACTACTCATCCCTGCCTCAAGATAAAGTGTTATAGCAAATACCATATAACTGTAAGTAGTGTGAGAGCAAACCTCCAGTAATCCTGGGAATGCACTCTCAACAACAGGCAAAATGTCTGTCAATCAATCTCATCTCACACAAGCACTGCCACCCGCAGAAGTCCTCAGGACAAGGGACAGAACAGACTTTATCAGATTTACACACGGACAGGGAGTCAGGTCGTGATTGTGGAGTCATTATTGCAGAATTCCAAACATATGTAAAGCATGTTTATTTTAATACTATTCTGCAAAAAAAAAAAAAATAATTGTACATGTTTTTCCTTGGGCTTTAACTATTTTTTGGCATTAAATAATAACATGAACCTTCAAAGTTTGAGAATTTTGTAAAACAGTGATTCATGAATATAGACATTTCAGTTGGTGTACTCAAGCATTGTAACTGCAAGATGAGTTTTTTTTAATAGTTATGTTTATTCACCAAGTGTAATTGCAACTATTATTATTCTTTCCATTAATCATTTAGCATTTCAGCTCAAGAAGTGTCAACCTCCGCCAGCGGTTCCACAGGCAGAAATGCTTACTGAGGATGATGATTTTGAAATAGGTAATATTTTCTCCATTACAAAACCATGAACTCAACATGACATTTTTCATACCCACTTCTCATTGTGATCATTACTCAGAGTAGTTAATGAGTAATTTGTCAGGGAAAAAAAAAACTATTCTTGAAGTATTGCTGGGAATTTATACAGAGGTCACGTATCAAATAGAAAATGTCCTTCTTCTTTATCATGATTTTTTTTTCGTTTTGCTGTTTGAATTTTGCGTCAGTTTGAACATTTTTTTCCTCTACAGCATTTGCTAGTTCATGTTTTTCAATAAAGTTTTCAGTGACAGACTTGAGTAGATATTTGTGTTTGGTTAGGGGGACATGTTCATGCACTTGAGAAAAATCTTAATTGTTTGTGGCTAAAAGGATGATTACATAACATTGACATTTCATTGAAACTGGGATATACTGAAAGAAAATATTTATTCGTGATACTTAGGAATTCTGCTGTATGATTTTACGTTAATGATTTAATTTATTAAATACTCTTCTGGCCAGAAGAGTAAGAGAAAGCAGTGATGGCATACATCTGTCTCATAATTACTGTAACCAAGGATTTTTCTGCTCCAATTCTAAAACTACGCTCAGTGTTTCAGACCGCAGGTCAAATCATGTGGCCCAATTTCTGGCTTAGTTAATTGGAACATCTTACTACGTAGGCCAAGGTCAGAGATGAGTCTCCCCGAATGCTGTAAAGCCATTCGATTCCAGTCTTGCTTAAATCATAGCATCGATTTTACTTATCTTGTTTTCACCTGCAGTCACTGGGGAAGGGGAAGCAACACGGGTGCACCTGTCAAGGAAGAGCGCTGTCACATCATTTTGGTACTAATATCAGTTAGGGTTAATACAGCATTTTTATAAATTATTAATTTAAAATGGCACTATGTTTACAAGACTAAAAATAAATAGAGACATTGTTTCTAAAGAGTTCTGCAAGTTGATTTACTTCATTAAATGGTCATATATATGTGAAACCGTCACACACTCAAAGGTCATGAAAACACACTTTCCTGGTTTGTTGTCTTGACTTTTCCAGGAGACTTTGTGAAGTACCAGTGCCACCCCGGGTACACCTTGGTGGGGACCGACACTCTGACCTGCAAGCTCAGCTCCCAATTGCAGTTTGAGGGCTCTCCCCCAACATGTGAAGGTATGCACTGTTCAATACTAAAACTACATAAAGTTATTCAGCATGGAAAATTGTACTGTTGGATTGATCTACATCTCTTTGTATAGGTTCAAACTTTATTTAGGAGAGAGTGTCTTACTCTGTCACCCAGGCGGGAGTACAGTGATGCAATCATGGCTGACCATAGATTGAACCTCCCTGGTCTCAGGTGATCCTCCTACCTCAGCATCCTGTGTAGCTAGAAATGCAGGCACGCACCACCATGCCTGGCTAATTTTAGAATTTTTTTTTTTTTGTAGAAATGAGTTTTTGCCATGGTACCCAGGCTGGTCTTGAACTCCTGGACTCAATCGATCCACCTGCCTCAGCTTCCCAAATTGCTAGGTTTGCAGTCATGATCCATTGCACCCAGCCTGCACTCAATCTTTATGTGTGCCTTGATCCCATTGCAATGAAACCAACATAACAGAAATATTAGATGATGCTTTTTCTTTTAACTAGTCCTAGAAAATAAACCAAAGATATATCAAATAAGAAATCATGTTTTTCACAGCAGTTTATCATGTAAATGTTCAAAAATGGCAACGTTGAAATAATTTTAATACCTGAATAATATAACACCTGAATATATACCACCTGCCTTCCACGATGAAAACTTGCAGAGTGCTTCCTTTATCACATGCCTATCTGTTATCTTTCTAGACGTTTATTAAGCCACACTATATTTTTGATGCATTTCAAGGCAAATTTTGAGCATCATTTCATTTTGCTATAAATACATCAGCGTGCATATAATTAGCTGGTGTTTAATATTTTGATGTAAATTTATAAACAATGAAATGTGCACATCTCATGTTTTTCTCACATGTGTTTAACACATGTAGACCATGTGCAAGAAAATAGACAATATACAATAATACAACAAGATATCGAGGCTGAATCTGTTGATTTAATCTCTTAGAAAAGTAGATTACTTTTAAAATACTGTTTTATAGACGTAACTTTCAAGTACCATTGAATAAAAAGACTTGACAAACTATGCATAAGCTGAAATGCTCAAGTAAGTCAGAAACATCATTAGTTCATCTATCAAAAAGCTTTCCAAATTAGAATAGTTTTTTTTTTATGACTTCAAAATCATCATGAAGTACAGATGTAGTGCTTTTGAGCAATGTGACTCTTTCAAGGAATCTAACTATTGTCATTCCTTAGGGCAAGTGATGCAGCTGAAAGGGCCCAGGATTTAGGAAGACAGGACCCGGAGCTTGAGTCACTCAGTCAGGCAGCTTTGAGTAACTCACTCTTCCCTGCATTGTGCATGGAGAGGATGATTTATCTGCTTTATTTTTGGGCTGTTTAATATTCACTCAGTGAATATTAAATGAATTTATCTTTGTGAGTGTTTTGTAATGTTCATTGCCTTCCCTGTAAAAGGAATTTTTCTTTTCAGTGCAAAAGTATTGGCTTTGCAATGGTTTTGCAGGTGCTCACACCTGTGAATGGATCTTCTTCAAAGGTTTGATAACTGGCCGGGCACAGTAGCTTACACCTATAATCCCAGCACTTTAGGAGGCCAAGGCGGGCAAATCACCTAAGGTCAGGAGTTTGAGACCAGCCTGACCAACATAAAGAAACCCCATTTCTCCTAAAAATACAAAATTAACCAGATGTGGTGGTGCATGCCTACTTGGGAGGCCGAGGCAGGACAATTGCTTGAAGCAGGGAGATAGAGATTGCAGTGAACTGAGATCACGCCATTGTACTTCAGCCTGGGCAACAAGAGTGAAACTCCATCTCAAAAAAACAAAAGTCTGATAGCTTTGTGCATTTTCATTCTGGAATGAGGCAGTGTCCAAGGAACTCTGAAAGAGAGAAACAATTTTCTGCATCTGAAGAAAAATTGGCATACATTTTGGAATGAATTATTACTAAATATCCATAATAACTTAGATTTTTTTAAAAAAAACTATTAACATTAAAGTTGTATCTACATGAGAGCCAGTGGGTTCAGGAAACCACTACTTGGGCAGAGGAGCAGACCCTTAGCCTGCTCGTCTGTTTAGATGCTTAGCAGACCACTGGCTATGGAAGTCACTGAAATCTGTGTCTGTAGGCTGCTCCACTTAGAAGGGGGTGTTGCATTGCGTGCAAAGTCAGGAGACCAAAGTCATGTTCTCAAAAAAAACCAGCATCTGTAGCATACTCCAGGAACAACAACGGTCTATTTCTGTATTATTTTCTTAAGGTGGGGGGATATAAAAAGTGTTCACCTTCTGCCATTCTATATAAAAGTGAACTCAGGAAAACCCTCACATTTTTTAGGTACATTTTAATCTCAACGAACAAAGCCTCAAGTTTCTCAGAATAGAAGACCTTAAGCAAAGGTGATCTTAGCTGGAAAGGAAAGAAAGGCATATAGATGTGTGTATCAAATGTACTGCCCTAAAAACAGGTGATTTTATTAGATCATCCTCTCCAGATTAACCTGGCTCTTATTTAAATGATATTTAATTTATGACAAGCCAAGAACAGAGCATAGTAATGCATTGCATGATGTTTTGATCCATGACAGGCCGTGTATAAACACAGTCCTGCAAGGTTATAATGAAGCTGAAAATTCTGTCACCGAGTGACACCTAACAGTTGCAATGACCTTTTCTGTGTTTAGACGTGTTTAGATGCGTAAATACTTACCATTGTGTTCCAGGGGCCTGCGGACTTCAGTACAGTCGCATGCTGTGCAGGTGTGTAGTCTAGGAGCAATATGGCTTAATTATATAGCAGGCTGGACCATCTGGGTGTGTGTAAGTGTTCCCACACCAAACCAAGGGTCAGGCTGCTATTTCTGTGGCCCAATAATGAGATGCAGATGAACTGGAGAGGAAGAGAGTTTTTATTTCTATAACTGGTTACAGGGAGAAGGCCTAGAAATAATCACCAGACCAACTCAAAATTACCAACTCTTTAGAGTTTATACACTTTCTGAGCTATATGTCTGTGTGAAGTGTGCATTTGTTTAAAGATGTAAGTGATTAACTTTTTTAGACTCTATAACTGAGATATGAGTCCCGAAGACCTTCCTCTGGAGCCTCAGTAAGTTTACTTAATGGGTCCAGGTACTGGGGTGATTAGCCTATTCTTGTCTCCTGCTAAATCAAAAAGATTTAGGGAGTTCATTTAGACCCCAATAAATTTGTCTGTGGAGGCCTGGGTAGTTTCTTTAGACCCCCAATAAAACTTGTTTAATCCTAAAAGGGTCCCGTTAGGATCCTTTGTTACCTCATCATGCTTCAAGTCCCAGAAGAACCCTCGGAAAATCTCTTGGTGGCTGTTTGTTACTTTCCGGGCTTTGTATAAAGGCACTGGCTCTTTCAGCTTTTCATATTTAACAGAACCACTGTCAGTACTGAAACAGTTGTTATGGGGGCCTGGTTAGTGAGATCGGCCTGCCATAGAGGTGCATGCTGTTATCTTTGCATGACGACAAAATCCCCTAAAGATGCATTTCTCACAGCCTTTGCCCATCTTTAACACGTCGGAATGTGTTAAACAAACATGCTTTGACACGTCTAAATCAATGCCACATGAGCATTATTCTCTAAATTTCCTCAGTTGTCACAGACATTTACAGGGAGCATTCTACTGACAAATTCACCAGCTTTTACTCATGCAGAAGATTCCCACACCCTGCCCCACTCCTTGGGAGGCACACAGGATAACCAAGTTCTTTTCTCTTTCAAGTCAGGAGTAAATTTGCTTAAAACAAACGGAGAGTGAGCTTAACTGTCATTCTCTAAACAAGTCATCATTTAAAGACAGGAAATGGGACCCCAGATGTCTTTTACCAAATCCTTCATCACTGAAGCACTTAATTATCATCTTTCTTGAAGTACTTTTCTACTATTTGATTGATTCAATTGTGCTCAAGTTGGGGCCCATCTCCCAATAAATTCATCATGAAAAATTAGTTATTAGTCTGTCTTCCTCATATGTCATAACCACACTTTTAGAACTTGTACTTTGAAAATTGTCACCATTATCACTTTGGGAGGTCAAGGTGGGTGGATCACCTGAGGTCAGGATTTTGAGACCAGCCTGGCCAACATGGTGAAACCCCATCTCTACTAAAAATACATAAATTAGCCAGATGTGGTGGCGGGTGCCTGTAATCCCAGCTACTCGGGAAGCTAAGGCTGGAGAATCGCTTGATCCCAGGATGCGGAGGTTGCAGGTAGCCAAGATCACAGGAGTGAACTTTAGCCTGTGCAACAGAGCAAGGCTTTGTCTAAAAAAAAGGAAAGAAAAAAGAAAATTATCACCAATTTTAGGGAAGCAAGGAGAGTGTTAAAACATGCACTCTGAATGAAGAGACCCCCTAAACAGGCTTTGTGTGAGCGATATGGCTGTTTATTCACCTGGGTACAAGCGGGCTGAGTCCAAAAAGAGAGTCAGCAAAGGGCGGTGAGATAGGAGTTGGTTTTATAGGCTGTGGAGAGTTGCAGAAGTCATAGTTCAATGCAGTTTTTGCAATCTGGGAAAGGGTTTTAGGGTCTGGAGTCATGAGGTTGACCAAGGTCGGTTGCAAAGTCCAGTTGCTCTCTCAGTAGGGGCAGGAATAAGGAACAATAGAAGAAAGCTTCAGTTAGTTATGCACTGCAGAAGTGAATCATTCTTCCCCATTTCCTGGTCTTCCAGTTACTTCAGACTTTCTAGTTCCAGGAACTCATCTGGACTCTACACGCAGGTCAGAGGTTACCGTGGTGCAGTCCATGGTGCAGTCGGTCAGGCTAAAAGACCTTACAGAGAGTAGGAGAGTTCTTTGAAAGTCAGCATTACATGAAGATATTACTGCGCTAGACACCCATCTTAATGGAGGAAACCCTGAGTAAGAAACATCACAGGAGAGACTTTTCTCCTGTTAAGGAAAGAAAAGTATTTCAAAAAGTGAGGAGAATTAAAACAAAGATTTGGAAACACAAAGGAGGGTGTGGCATCCAGGAAAAAATGACTTTCTGCTGTTTGCTCTTAGAGTGTTTCGGGGAAGAGGCAGTAAATTAAATCAGCCTGGAAACCTAAAGTGGGGCCCGGCTTTAAAGGTCTTCGAACTCAGGTTTCTTCATCCTGTGGACCACAGGGGATCTTTCAGTAGTTTTTAGAATATTCATTTCTTTAGAAAAAAAAATCCATGCATTTTCAATGAACATTAAGGAGATTTGGTGACCTTCTGATAATGACCATTCGGGAAAGCACCAGACGGAGGTGACTTACCAACAGCCACCGCCCAGACACTGCCCAGCGCCGGCCTCCTTCTGTGTGTGTGGGATAACAGCAGGCATCACGAGGGCCCCGGGGACAGCCTTTCCCTCCTTCACAGAGGACTCAGCTTCTCCAATTCTGTCATATCTACAGCTGCTTTAAGAATTAATCTTAGTGACTTATAAATCCCAATTTATATTATTAATCTTAGAGTACAAATCCGCATCTCCTATGACTTTTGCTGAAGGCCTGTGAGCTGCATTAAATAAGATGCTTTGGGTTTTAAGTCTCACATTTTATTTTTCTTTAAAAAAAAAAAAGCTAGAGCACGAACATTGTGCAGAAGGGTGATAGCTCAAAGAGCAGGTGACGTATGAGAGAGGCAAACTTTTGGGTGTGTTTTTGACAGGAGCACCAAGCAGGTGTCCTGCTATGGTGAGAGGTTTCCCAGTTTCCCAAGTGGAGACACAGTTGTTTTCTGATGTGTGATTGCTACTAAGAAGTAAGCATCTCAGCTATAGGACCACACTGCAGTCCCTTTAATCCCTCCTACTCCAAGTGGATATTGCTCCAAGCCACAGTTTATGGCACTGAGCAGAAGGAGGGTTCCCTAGAAGAGCAGAACACAACAGAACAAAGAAAACCACTTTAAGCTCATGGGCAGACACATCCAAATGCCTCTTAGGCTGAGCACGGTGGAGGCTGAGGTGGGAGAATTACTTGAGCCCAGGAGTTGGAGACCAGCCTGGGCAACATGGCAAAACAGCATTTCTAAAATAAAAATACAGCAATTAGCCAGGATTGGTGGTATGCAAGTAGTCCCAGCTACTTGGGCAGCTGAGGTGAGAGGATCACTCGAGCCTGAGAGGTCAAGGCTGCAGTGAGCTGTGATTGTGCTACTACCCTCCAGTCTGGCTTCGGTGACAGAGTGAGACCCCGTCTCATACAAAGAATAAAACAAAACAGAATCCCCAAACACCAAAACAAATGAAGTTTGAAAACAATATATATGTCTGAAAAAAAGTATTACTAAGTGTTATAAGAAAAATGATACAAATTCTCTACAAATTATCTCCTACGTCTTTAGGTCGGAGAGAATTGTAGAAACTGACAGTCCTCTGTAAACTAGTGGGAATTATGTAACAAGCTGCTTATATTTTCATTTTGCCTTCCCTAAGAAACAAAATCAGCATTTCAAATATGAAAGGAATAAGAATGGTGATGCTTAAAATGCCGCTTCTGGGTTGGAATCACTGCATTGCTGTCAAACCACAGGATTGATGTGTGGATCGTTTTTCAGGTGGATTTTAGCAACTCCTAGAAGGTTTCTTGCTTCCAGATGCCCTGAAGTTCCAATGTCATCTAATAACTACAGCTGCAGTTATAAAGTCTCAGTCCTCATAAAAATACAGGGTAGAGAGATTGGCTAAATATTTTTCAGGTGTAATCCCACAAACTGAAATGTCCTCTGGTAGCATTTCTGTGTTAGGAAAAGGTAGGCATGTGGTATAATCGTCCCTAGTCCTCATAATAGTTTCTGCCCACATAGTGCTTTAGATTAAAAAAAAAACATTTGCATATATTGGCTCTAATTAGAACCCTGAGGAGGAGCCATTATTACCCTCTGCTTATGTCAGAGCAAAGAAAAGCCCTGGCTCTTAATGCAAGTCAAAGCAGGCCTGTGGAGCTTCTGCAACCTGAGGTCCTGGCCTGCACAGATGTGCATAGGCACAAAGTCTGATTTTACTTTGTTTTTCCTATTTAAAATATTACGTTAACTTTGGGCATAGCATATTTTACAGTTATTTGATCACCATCTGAGAATAAAATTATACCTCTAACTCAGTTGTTTCAATCATTGTGAATATTTTAATTGTAAATATATAAAATTGTATAAATATTTTAAGTATTAAAATATTTTAATTGTTTTTAAAATCTCACCTAAGCTACATGTTATTGAAAGAGTTCTATGAAATGTTTTATTATCTGTGGTTTCATATCTAAATATCTTGTAAATTTTGAAATATATCTTAATTAGAATGCTAAGATAAATGGAAGAATATAGGAAATAAATTACTTAAAAAGGCAGTTACTTAAATAAAAACACATACATAAGCTTTGCTCATCTGTTTGAGAAGTGTCTATCTTGAAATGTATGTATATATAGCATATATTTAACTAATTAAAAGGCAATAACTCAATAAATTTAACAAAAGTTCTTTTTCATTAAGGAAAATGTGATTATTGAACTCTCAACACTCTGCAAGTAATTTTGCTGTGCCTCTTTTATTCATGAACCATTACCAATTACAGAAATATTTTTCCCTGAATAGTTTTATACATTAACTGTTCCTGGAAGAGAGTTTAATTTAGTGATGAAAGAAATTACTAATTAGGAGACTCTGGTGACTTTGTTTTGCATGTCCAGATCTCTGCAGATTATTTTTATGTTGATTAACCTGGAAGTAGTTGAGTAATAATTTTTTTAAAAGCAGGAGGAGAAAAGATATGATGCATCCATAGTATCTTCATGATGCATTCACGATTAATTCATCCCTTAGAAATCAGGGCTCCTGCTGAGGGGTGTCTGGTGAGATTGAGGCCAGGTCTCTAATTCTTTCTCTTCCCAGGGTACCAAGCAATCACATAGAATGTTTAAATATTACTATGCAAAGGACAGTAGTACCTCCACTCCCAATCCAAGGTTTCCCTTTCTGCAGTTTCGGTTGCCTGTGATCGAGCACAGTCTGACAATATTAAAAGAAAAAATTCAGAAATAAACAATACATTTTAAATTTTGCACTATGCTGAATAGCCTGATGAAACCTGCCATCATCGCTGGGTTATGTCTCACCCAGGACATGAATCCTACCTTTGTCCAGAGTGTCCACTGCCCTTTATAATGTGATTGCCCCAGAAACAACATAAAATATATACAATTCTGGGCTATCTGCAGCATCAGGCATCACTGGGGTTCTTGGAATGTATCCCTGAGAACATATTTAATGCCAAAATAAATACTAGTTTCCTTTTCTTATTGTATGACATTTCACCGTATTTCTGTAATACTGTATTGAAATGGTGAGGTTCTTCTTTATAGATCAGTTAGGAAAGCTTGCCTTGTATAATGAAATCCATGATGCAACTGCCCCGAATTAAGGTGTGTGGGAGACACAGGGACCAAAGGAGTGTGCAAGCTGAATGAAGAGAACTGCAAAGAGAAAGACTGACAATTCTCATGATTATTCAATGTTGCTCTCCCTCCGTGTTTGCATCCAGTATTGAATTTGGGCAGAGCTCAATAAGATTGCTTTTTCCTTTCATGGACTTGTTTATACAGGGATAGAAACTATCCTATTGAAGTGGGAATCATTTTATTAAAACAAACCTTTGCTGGTACTTTTCTTTCCAGCACAATGCCCAGCAAATGAGGTCCGGACAGGATCATCTGGAGTAATTCTCAGTCCCGGGTACCCGGGTAATTATTTTAACTCCCAGACGTGCTCTTGGAGTATTAAAGTGGAACCAAACTTTAACATCACCATCTTCGTGGACACGTTTCAAAGTGAAAAGCAATTTGATGCACTGGAAGTGTTTGATGGTAAGTTTCTTTAATCTTTGTATACCAGCATCCTCTGTGTTACTAATGAAAGCACTATTATGATGTTTTAGTAACACAAAGACTTGAATATATATCTTGAGTTAGATTATGTTTTCCCAAAGCAAACAAAAAATAAACTATTTTGGGGTTGTGCATTCTGAGATCAAGTGGTCTGTAAAACATTACCATACAATCGTTGTACTCTATTAGTCCATTTTCATGCTGCTGATAAAGCCATACCCAAGACTAGGAAGAAAATGAGATTGAATAGGAATAGACTTACAGTTCCACGTGGCGGGGGAGACCTCACAATCATGGTGGAAGGCAAGGAGGAGCTAGTCACATTTTACATGGTTGGTGGCAGGCATGAGAGACAGAGCTTGTTCAGGAAATGTTTAAAACCATCAGATCTTCTGGGACTTACTCACTATCAGGAGAACAGCATGGGTAACATGCCCCTGCTTATGATTCAGTTACCCCATCAGGTTTCTCCCATGTCATGTGGCAATTGTGGGAGCTACAGTTCAAGATGACATTTGGGAGGGGACACAGCCAAGCTGTATAATTGTTAACATTGCAAGTTTTCAAACAATTAGAGTGCTTAGTAACACACTCTGAAAATGTACATAATTTTCTTCAGCAGTTACTTAATTCCTTCATGCGGTGATTTAAAGCACAGGATCTCAACAGTTCTTTCTTTCTGTCCTCTGTATAAGGTCACAAGGTATTTTAGGAAGCTTAGGCCTAGAGATGCTTTAATCATCTAAATAATTATTTTACCAGAAATATGTAGAAATGGTGACTCATGGCAATTTCTAGATGATAAATGCTACAGGAGTTTTTCAAGTGTGATCTTTTAAAATAGTGAAATATTAACTGAACTTATGCTCATACTGTTTTCAACAATACTCATGATTTTTATACAATTTGAATGAAAATTTTAATATAATAGTGATATGATTAAAAGTAATAGGTGGTTGAATTGTCAATTTGGAGTGGAGGGAATATTAATATTTCTCTTTGTGAAACCATCATCATAGCCCAGAGAATTAGACCAGATACAGTTATGGCTGCACATAATAACAGGGTTTTCATGTATTTTGACAGATTTGTCATTGAGTTCAGATAAATAACAAAATTCAGTGAAAAAATAAATTATTCTAATTGATTTGATGTGTGTTTGTATTCACTTTACTGAGTTGATGAATCATATTGCTTAGAGGGATAGACATCACTGAATCAATTTATGTATTTTCAAAAATTAATTAATAAATTAGAAATTAAATGTACATTTTTATATAGAGAGACAGAGGACTGGAGAGCAATATTTTCATTTTCAGAGCATGGCTTTTTTAATGTGTATATTAAAACAAACATGCATTGTTTACAATTTTTCCCTTAATCTTTAGAGAGAAGTAACTCATTAGGCAAGTATGAAAATGAGGCTTCTTATGTTGAGGAAAAGGGGAGGCAAACACTACTGAAGGCCTATTAGTTATTAGACAAAAATTAAAATGTAGAGCATCCAACCTCACAGGCCATGTGTCTGTATGTGTGTTTGCATATATAGAGACACACATGTTCCTACAAAGGACATATTTAATTAAATATATTGAAATAATTATTTTATGCATGTTCTTTTGTTTCACAGTAGTTTAATTGAAATATAGCGGTCCACAATTTTAAGTCTCTTACTTTCAGGAGCAAAATATTTCTCAATAACGTATGCACTAATGGCTGCAATTTGACCGCCTCCTAATTTGGACAGATCATACTGTGATAAACAACAGGCAAAAGAGCCATTACAGATGTAACATAATACTTGCTGTCAAAATTATCAGAGACCAATGACTAGAATTGTTCTGATCTTAAAGTTTTTTTTCTACAAAGTGAAAGGTCAGAGTTTTATATGAATAATTTTTTAAGCAATGACATTTTAGTGGCAGTAAATGTCATGCTCATATCTCTCTCCCTCTGTCTCTCTCTCTGTCTTTTATAGTTTGTGTGTTGACCGAAAAACATTAAATATGTTTATTTTAACTTCATTATCTCAAGAGTATATTACTCTATGGATTAAGTAGTGGATAGCCCATAATGCTTTAAAAAAAACAGTGTTTTCATCATTATAGAACTCAATTGAGAAGACTGTTCAGAATTAAAATTACAGTGTACACTGGTGGAATACTTAGTTTCCATTTTCATAACAGAAATGGATATCTTCCTTTAGTGCTGTGCTGGTTTTCTACACATGCCAATTTGAATATGTGCTTTTCAAAACTTGTCCTTCTAGAAAGTTAGTTACATTTTAGACAGAGAGAACAGACAGAGCATAATGAGAGTTTAGATGCTGGATTAGGAATACTGAAAACTGGCCCAGCTTGGTGGGTCATGCCTGTAATCCCAGCACTTTAGGAGGCTGAGGCAGGTGGATCACCTGAAGTCAGGAGTTCAAGACCAGCCTGACCAATATGACAAAACCCCGTCTCTACTAAAAATACAAAATTTAGCTAGGTGCAGTGGCAGGTGCTTGTAATCCCAGCTATTCGGGAGGCTGAGGCAGGAGAATCGCTTGAATCTGGAAGGCGGAGGTTGCAGTAAGCTGAGATTGCACCATTGCACTCCAGCCTAAGAGATAGAGCAAGACTCTGTCTCAAAAAAAAAAAAAAATTACCTAAAACTTTACTCTTGAGTCCTGTCATTAAAAATGACATTTAAAAATACAAATTCAGGTTAATTAATTTCCCAGTGGCATTTTATCTCAGAATACACATTATCCTTTAAACAACGGCAAGCAAGCCAGCACACCAAACAGGCTTCTGTCTTTGTGAAATACAGGCGACTCTTTTGCATCTTCCAGGAAACATAGCCATGACATTTTTCACCAAGAAAACTATTAATATCATTTCTTCTCATCTTCCTTCACTCTGACCAAAGTCGGGGTTGCCCGGATTATTTAATATGCGAGTTTTGGGTTGTGGCTTTTTGTTTGTTTGTTTCATATCTTTTTATGAGGGCTGCTAAGACAAAGTACCACAAATTGAGTGGCTTCACAGAAATTGTTTTTTTAAGACAAAATTTTGCTCTTGTTGCTCAGGTTGGAGTGCTATGGTGCAACCTCAGCTCACTGTAACCTCCACGTCCTGGGTTCAAGCTGCCTCCTGCCTCAGCCTCCCGAGTAGCTAATATTATAAGTTCCTGCCACCACCCAGCTAATTTTTGTATTTTTAGTAGAGATGGGGTTTCGTCATGTTGGCCAGGCTGGTCTTGAACATCTGACCTCACATGATCCACCCACCTGGACCTCCCAAAGTGCTGGGATTACAGGCATGAGACAACACGCCTGGCCTCAGTAGAAATGTATGTTCTCACAGTTTTGGATGCTGAACTGTTAAGCTCAAAGGGTCACCAGGGTGGGACTCTCTTTCAAACCTCTCTCCATGGCTGGCAGATGTGGTCCTCTCTCAGGGTGTGCCTGTGTCTTAATCTCCTTTTCTTAGAAGGATACCAGTTATATTGGATTAGGACCCACCCATACTATCTCAACTAACCTCAATTATGTCTTCAGGGACCCTCCCTCTCTCTCCTTAAAGTCGCATTTCCAAGTCCTGAGGGTTAGGACTTCAACATGTAAATTTGTGGGGGACACAGTCTAGCCCATAACAGCCTTATTTGAAAAAAATCATGAGAGCTGCTCTGAGTGGGAGTTACACAGTGAACTAAGTGTGGTTTCTGAATATCTTTGCACAAATAAAATTTTATATATAACAACAAAGATAGATGTCACTTTACTTCATAGCATTTGTATTATGAACAACGAGAGCCACAATTCTTTCAGGCTGCCATGTGCTCCCTAGGAGTGAACTGTGAAAAGCCAAAAGCCATGACTACTTTTATGAGTAGCAGATATTGTTGAGCTCTTTAACAGAGTAGCACTGTTGGCAACCTCCAGGGCCATGAAGCAGTTTCTCCCGATAGATGGCTTTGGGTTACGGTGATGAGAGCCATGCCAGGTGACTCCTCACTGTTTCCTTTTCTGACCTGTGCAGTCAGTATTAACTTTGTTGTCTTAATGTTTCTAAAACAATTTCAAATATCATAGACAGAAAGGTGAAAAATGAAAAAAAATAGATATGAATTCAGGGCTTTGTCAAATTTACTTTAGGCCCTTAGAAAGAAGCAGTGTTAAAATTAACAAGGATATCCAGGACTTGAACTCAGATCCGGAACAAGTAAACTTAATAAACATTTATAGAACTCTCTACTTTAAACACACAAGATATGCACTCTTATCAGTACCACATCACACCTACTCACAGGTTTAAATGAAATATTGGCTGGCCATTATTAAGCACAATTGATGGTATAAGGGAGGTTTTCAATACCCATGTTTAGACTGTATTCTAGCCGGGGCAATTAAGCAACATTCCCATTCTCTCTCCCTCCTCCTCTTCCTGTTTTTTCCTCTTCTTCATTCCTTTTTCTTTCTTTCTTTCTCTCTTAAAAAAAATAGAATAGAAAGAAGCAGTGTATACAGGTACATTCAGAAGCTTCACCCATATCCAATTCCACTGGCACCTCTCCTAGAGGAAGTTAGTATTTTGGAGTGGGAGTTGTATGGGTCATAGTTATGCATGTTTTATAATTAATCAATCATCTACATACACACATTTTATAGATAGCATATTTGTTATTTTTATATAATTATATTTATCTGTAGCTATATATTTTTAGTAATCTGCTATATTAAGACTTATGTGGATATATATGTATATCTAGTTTGTTAATTTTAATGCTTTATGAAGCTCATTCTTTTTCATGGAATCTTCAATTCTTTTCTAACTCCAAGTTACTAGTTTGGATCCAAAGTTTACCATGAGAAATAGTGCTAGAATATACATTTTCACTATATAAATAATACTTGTGCACAAGTACTAGGGCTTATAGAAATATAATTAAACCTTCGACTTTACTGGCTATTACCAAATAAATCTCCAAAGTGACTCTACTGCCTTCTACTTCGACTAGTATCACATGAAAGTTTCTGTTTTCCTGGTAAGTACAATATTGTAAATACTAACAACAATACATATTACTTCCTTTTTTTCCAGTTACTGATTTTTTATAGACAAAGTTCATTTAAGTATGATGCCATTAATAGCATATGCACCTGAAATTGTTTTTGTACGTTATTGTCTTATTTTTATCAGAAAATATATCTGTTGCTATAGTCATTTGGAATTTGTTGTCCACTTTGCAAATAATGATACCTGTGTATTGCACACGTAGACTCCAGTGTAATCGAAAGCTAAACCTATATGCAATTTTAGGTGCTCACTCATCTCTGAACATTTTTATTTCTCTGCTTCACTTAGGTTCTTCTGGGCAAAGTCCTCTGCTAGTAGTTTTAAGTGGGAATCATACTGAACAATCAAATTTTACGAGCAGGAGTAATCAGTTATATCTCCGCTGGTCCACTGACCATGCCACCAGTAAGAAAGGATTCAAGATTCGCTATGCAGGTAAGTAAATGAGGTTTAGATTTTATATGAAAGTATTTTAAAACAAGTGATCTTCATTGAATAAAACAATTTAAATAGAGATTTACAATATAATCCTAATTCTTAAAGATCAATAATTAATTCCAATAGAAATAGTATGATGGGGGATTATTCTGAATGATCCCTCTAAACTACATTAGGAAATTTGTTGCTTAATATTTAAAATTTTATTTTTAAAATTACAAACTGTTGAAATTCATAGCAGTTTGTAATTATACAATTAGAAATTGTATTGTATAATTAGAAATTGTAATAGAAAGTAGACACTTTCCAAAAGATAAACTAATATAATCAAAATTAATTTTAAAATATGTTTAAATGGTAAGTAAACAAACAGGAAAATATAATTATATTTCTATTAATTGCATAAGTGATGATAGTCTCTTATTAATAGTTATGTCTTTGTATCTATCTGCAAGTCTCTTTATGTATGATTCACACCACATATATGTATATATATTTGTACAAATAAGCATATACCTAATAAATATATAATTTAATATATATATTTAATAAATATATATATAATTTAATAAATATGTATTTAATATATATATTTCCTCATCCAAATGTAAATTATTTTGTCCTTTATATACTTTAATCATTCTCTGCTAGCAGTGATTTATATTAACGAAATCATTGAATAACAAATTGATCGAATCAGTCAATACATTTATTAAACCTTAAATCCCATATATGATCATCAATATGATCTGTCCCACACTATTCTTTAAACTGTCCTGCAGAAGCAGTAGGCAGGCTCTTAATTCCTAAGCACATTTCAGTTACTAAGCAGAATCTAAACTTTTCTCAAAATCTCGCTCAACATTACCCTTGACAACTCTCCTGTTACATCTTCCTGTGAAAGGCGCTCATTGTGTAGGGGAAGTGGACAGAGTGTGTTGACGCAGGATCGTTTATTACCGCGTTGGTGTTTTACGTCTTTAGGGACTACGAGCTTGCAAAGGGAAAATTTGCTCTCTCTCGTTGGCAGACATAAGATGGTAAAAAGCATCAAGATTTTGAAAGGCCCTTGTTGTGTGGACAACAGGCATGAAATTCAAACATTCTTACTCCAGAAAGTTTAATAAAATATATTCAGACCTTTGTTACAAAGACGTCAGTTGCAGTGATGGAATTTATATTCAGCAAATTCCTTGTTCCAAAAAACAGATAGACTCTTAAAATTGTTTGAATTTTTCCAATGTGCAAACATTGTCAGCACAGAGATAATAATGATGAACAGAATTTGTGTTGTTTTATGCGCACAGAAATTCTTAGTAGCCCAGTGATGTGATAAAGCCTTCAGTTGTGAGAACAATGATCTCTATGTCTTTCAAAAGGTATTTTCATTTGTTTCATACAAGAAGAAGAGTGTCATTGTTAAACTGTATTGGGAGAAGACTATACAATTTTATGTTGTTTCAGTGGGGGTAGAGAGCGAGGGAGGGAGAGAAAAGGGAGAGAGAGAGAGAGTGAGAGAGAGACGTGTTGTATGTGAATATAAAAATGTCTTCTCTCTCTGTCTTACAGCTTCTTACTTGGAATTGGTGACTCAGTGATATCTGCTAGCTCATCACCAGTAATTTTTGAGCATTGACTAAACAAACATGTCCCTAAATTATTAAGATGTGGGCAGGGAAACTCTAGCCCATAATACGGTCACATGACCACACATTGCGTCTCCAACATGTATTTGCCGTATGCATGTAAACTCTCGATCATTCAGGCATAAAAGCAATATAATGGATCACCATAATTGAAATCTGAGTTAAGAAAAGACAAAGAAATGCCTGTTGGACAAAGGTTCTGGGTAATTCCGTAAACTGTGCAGGTTGAGTTAACAGTGTCCCTTTGGTGCTATGAGAAGCAAATGGAAGCTTCCGTATTGTGAGGGTCAGAAATACAGACTGGTTTGGCATTCACCCCGGAATTCCGGGATATCTGCCTCTCCCAGTCTTCTCTCCCCCTGGATACCCATTTGACTTTTCATTCTGTACCCCGGGTTTTCCAAGGCTCCACCAGCAGAGTGGAAGGACTGGGCCCTGCTCCCCTGAATTCCTCTTACAGTAGCCAGGCGTGGAGCCGGCACGGCCCGTGCTGCAGTCTCTTAGTGTTCTGTGCGACGATTTCTCCCGTGGGGCCCTTCATGCCTTATTCTAGGTGAGTTAGGAAAGAACAGGTATTTTGAGAGCCTTGCAATAGAAGAAACACAGTAAAAGAAAATGAACTCTTAGTGGGATCTGTAGAGTTAGATGATTATCCTGCAAATTACAAAATTACATCCCTTAACAGATGTAGCTGTGTCATAAGGCACAGGTGACATCCAACAAACCTCATGGTCTCACTGCCTCCCACAGACTTTATTTAACTTATCTGTGACTTTGGAAAGGAGTCTACAGTATGAATGTTCTATTTTTTAATTACCTTTTTTTTTTTCTTAACTAGCACAGTGCTTCTAAGTCATTGGTATTTAGGGTGCCTGACTGTACTCATATTTTGTCTAAAGGAAGTATTTTGGTTCATTCAAAACCGAGAAGAATTTGGTCTAGAAAATGGTGTGGCCAACGGAGGGAGGCATGAGTCAAGAGGTTCTTATGATAGTGGATTTTCACTTAAGAAAAATCAGCCCATTAAAAAAATGAAATGGTATTTCCGAGGCTCACCCAGCTGAGAATAGTCTCTGAGGATGCTTCTTATAGGGACATGGCTGGCAACTGAGGCCAGACATGTTGATGTTGCTTCTGTGCAGCACTGTGATAGAAAACCTTCAGAAAGTTTCTTCTGAATATATTTCCAAGGAAAGGGACAACATGAAGCATTCAGACCTGCATGTGTGTGCTTTTGTATGGAAGCCCCACAGGGAAGTGGAAGGTCTGAAAACCCCTTCTTTAAAAAGAAACCAAGAGTTTCTAGTTTTTCGCGACTTTCTCTGTTGTACTGTTTAAAATCATCTGAAGTGAGTCCCTAGGATTTTATGCAGGAGTGACCTCGCCTTGTGAGGATGAAGCAAGTTTCTTTGTCTGAATGTGTAAACAAGATGCAGGGAATTTTAGCCATGGAAATGTGACATTCTGTATGAGTAAGATTATTATTTTAACAAATGCCTGTCTCTAGTTTTAAAAAGTCTCCTTACAAAGGGAGATGATTAAAGCTGTTGTGAGATTGTTATTGACTCAAGAGAATGTATTTTCTTCAAAGTTTTCATTCAGATCCCATGTATTAAAATAGAAGGTTAATATCCACATCATTGTACAGTCTACAAGTTTCACTTAACAGTGGCAGGAGAAAGTCAATGGTCTTCATTAAGAAAATGTTATATATTTCTTTCTCCATCTTAATAATACTTAAAAACACTGAGAGTACTTTTGTTGCAAATATGATGACTTGTGCGGTCCCCTTTTACTTTTATCCTTGTGATATATGTGCTTATTTACTAGGTAACCTGCTTTAGAGAGGTCAGTGAGGTCATTCAAAATGACCTTGTAGACCAAGCATGTCCCACCCACAGCCCTCGGGCTGCATATGGCCCAGGATGACTTGATGCAGCCCAACACAAATTCGTAAACGTTCTTAAAACATTGTAAGATTTTTCTGCAGTTTCTTTTATAGCTTCTCAACTGTCATTAGTGTTCGTGTGTTTTATGTGTGGCCCAAGACAGTTCTTCTTCCATTGTGGCCCAGGGAAGCCAAAAGATTGTGTCCCACTCATGTTTCTCAAAATGCCACAGGCAGGATTCTGGCTGCACATGGACTCGGCTGCAGGTGATCTCAACTTCAGAGTCAGAGACTTGTCTCTTGACTCTCGAGTTCTGGAATGGTCTTTAGAACAAACTTACATACTGGTGCTCACTTCCTACTGTCTGGAGAATGGAAGTAGTTCATTTATATGCTCTCTCCAGGGCAACGGCACCAGCCGTGTGTGTGTTTGTTTACTTATTTGTGTGTGTTTCTGTCTGTCCACAGCACCTTACTGCAGTTTGTCCCACCCGCTGAAGAATGGGGGAATTCTAAACAGGACTGCGGGAGCAGCTGGAAGTCAAGTGCATTATTTTTGCAAGCCTGGATACAGAATGATCGGCCACAGCAATGCAACCTGTAGACGGAACCCACTCGGCGTGTACCAGTGGGACTCCTTCACACCCCTCTGCCAGGGTAAGAAACTCATTTTCATCCCCAGCCTTGTTTTCTGTATATTGCTCTCATTTAATCACTCTCTGCATATAAATGAAGCAGGAACTAAGGATGAAAGGTAAGGAAATACTGAATGTTGGTCTGTATATTGCTCTCATTTAATTACTCTCTGCATATAAACGAAGCAGGAACTAAGGATGAAAGGTAAGGAAATACTGAATGTTGGTTTATAACAGTAGGAATTCAACTTTCCACTGGCCATGCGAACTTTCCTGACGTTTAGCCTAAAATCGGGGAAAGGTTGGACATTCACTAGATCCTGGGTGGAGTTATTCTTTTTTTTTTTTAATGTGGCCATTTTATTTTTATTTATTTATTTATTTTTATGCTTTAAGTTCTGGGGTACATGTGCAGAACGTGCAGGCTTGTTACATAGGTGTACCCATGCCATAGTGGTTTGCTGCAACCATCACCCTGTCATTTACATTAGACATGTCTCCTAATGCTCTCCCTCACCCGGCCCCAGCCCCTGACAGGCCCCAGTGTGTGATGTTCCCTCCCTGTGTCCATGTGTTCTCATTGATCAACTCCCACTTATGAGTGAGAACATGCGGTATTTGGTTTTCTGTTCTTGTGTCAGTTTGCTGAGAATGATGGTTTCCAACTTCATCCATGTCCCTGCCAAGGACATGAACTCATCCTTTTTATGACTGCATAGTGTTCCATGGTGTATAT